>JAVIAB010000081.1:0-58422 GCA_032433765.1 Megaustenia siamemsis | reverse complement strand
TCACAACTAGATGGAGAGAGAGAGAGAGAGAGAGGAGGTTAAGTTTATCTTATTGACTCTCACAGCTAGATGGAGAGAGAGAGAGAGGTTAAGTTTATCTTATTGACTCACAGCTAGATGGAGAGAGAGAGAGAGAGAAGTTATTTTTGTCTTATGACTCTCACAGCTAGATGGAGAGAAAGAGAAGGTAAGTTTGTCTTACTGACTCTCACAGCTAGATGAAGAGAGAGAGAGAGAAGTTAAGTTTGTCTTACTGACTCTCACAGCTAGATGAAGAGAGAGGAAGAGAGAGAGAGAGAGATAATGTAAGTTTGTCTTACTGACTCTCACAGATAGGTGGAGGGAGAGAGAAGTTAAGTTTGTCTTAGTGACTCTCTAACTAGATGGAGAGAGAGAGAGAAGTTAAGTTTGTCTTACTGACTCTCACAGCTAGATGAAGAGAGAGAGAGAGAGAGAGAGAGAGATAATGTAAGTTTGTCTTACTGACTCTCACAGATAGGTGGAGGGAGAGAGAAGTAAGTTTGTCTTAGTGACTCTCACAGCTAGATGAAGAGAGAGAGAGAGAGAAGTTAAGTTTGTCTTATTGACTCTCACAGCTAGATGGAGAGAAAGAGAAGGTAAGTTTGTCTTACTGACTCTCCAGCTAGATGAAGAGAGAGAGAGAGAAGTTAAGTTTGTCTTACTGACTCTCACAGCTAGATGAAGAGAGAGGAAGAGAGAGAGAGATAATGTAAGTTTGTCTTACTGACTCTCACAGATAGGTGGAGGGAGAGAGAAGTTAAGTTTGTTAGTGACTCTCCTAACTAGATGGAGAGAGAGAGAGAAGTTAAGTTTGTCTTACTGACTCTCACAGCTAGACGGAGAGGGAGAGAATGAAGTTAAGTTTGTCTTAGTGACTCTCACAGCTAGATGGAGAGCGAGAGAAATTAAGTTTGTCTTAGTGACTCTCACAGCTAGATGGATAGAGAGAGAGAAGTTAAGTTTGTCTTGGTGACACTCACAGCTGGATGGAGAGAGAGATAGAAGTTAAGTTTGTCTTATTGACTCCCAAAGCGAGATGGAGAGAGAAAGTTTGTCTTATTGACTCCCAAAGCGAGATGAAGAGAGAAAGTTTGTCTTATTGACGCTCAAAGTGATATGGAGAGAGAGAGAGAGAGAGAGAGAGAGAGAGAGGTTAAGTTTGTCTTATTGACTCCCAAAGCGAGATGAAGAGAGAAAGTTTGTCTTATTGACTCCCAAAGCGAGATGAAGAGAGAAAGTTTGTCTTATTGACCCAAAGCGAGATGAAGAGAGAAAGTTTGTCTTATTGACTCCCAAAGCGAGATGAAGAGAGAAAGTTTGTCTTATTGACGCTCAAAGTGATATGGAGAGAGAGAGAGAGAGAGAGGTTAAGTTTGTCTTATTGACGCTCAAAGCGAGATGGAGAGAGAGAGAGAGGTTAAGTTTGTCTTATTGACGCTCAAAGCGAGATGGAGAGAGAGAGAGAGGTTAAGTTTGTCTTATTGACGCTCAAAGCGAGATGGAGAGAGAGAGAGAGAGAGGTTAAGTTTGTCTTATTGACGCTCAAAGCGAGATGGAGAGAGAGAGAGAGAGGTTAAGTTTGTCTTATTGACGCTCAAAGCGAGATGGAGAGAGAGAGAGAGTTAAGTTTGTCTTATTGACGCTCAAAGCGAGATGGAGAGAGAGAGAGAAGCTAAGTTTGACTAATTGACGCTCACGGCTAGATGAAGAGAGAAGTAAGTTTGTCTTAGTGACTCTCACAGCTAGATGGAGAGAGATAGAAGTTTAGTTTGTCTTATTGACTCACACAGCTAGATGGAGAGAGATAGAAGTTAAGTTTGTCTTAGTGACTCACACAGCTAGATGGAGAGAGATAGAAGTTAAGTTTGTCTTAGTGACTCACACAGCTACATGAAGAGAGATAGAAGTTACGTTTATCTTATTGACTCACACAGCTAGATGAAGAGAGATAGAAGTTACGTTTGTCTTATTGACTCACACAGCTAGATGGAGAGAGAGAGAAGTACGTTTGTCTTATTGACTCACACAGCTAGATGAAGAGAAATAGAAGTTACGTTTGTCTTATTGACTCACACAGCTAGATGGAGAGAGATAGAAGTTACGTTTCTCTTATTGAATCACACACCTAGATGAAGAGAGAGAGAGAGAGAAGTTACGTTTGTCTTATTGAATCACACAGCTAGATGAAGAGAGAGAGAGAGAAGTTAAGTTTGTCTTAGTGAATGCCACAGCTAGATGGAGAGAGAGAGAGAGAGAGAGAGAGTAAGTTTGTCTTATTGACTCACGCAGCGGATGGAGAGAGAGAGAGAAGTTAAGTTTGTCTTAGTGAGTGCCACGGATAGATGGAGAGAGACAGAAAGTTTGTCTTATTGACTCACACAGCTAGATGGAGAGAGAGAGAGAAGTTAAGTTTGTCTTAGTGAATGCCACAGCTAGATGGAGAGAGAGAGAGAGAGAGAAAGTTTGTCTTATTGACTCACGCAGCTGGATGGAGAGAGAGAGAGAAGTTAAGTTTGTCTTAGTGAATGCCACGGATAGATGGAGAGAGACAGAAAGTTTGTCTTATTGACTCACGCAGCTGGATGGAGAGAGAGAGAGAAGTTAAGTTTGTCTTAGTGAATGCCACAGCTTGATGGAGAGAGAGAGAGAGAGAAAGTTTGTCTTATTGACTCACGCAGCTGGATGGAGAGAGAGAGAGAAGTTAAGTTTGTCTTAGTGAATGCCACGGATAGATGGAGAGAGACAGAAAGTTTGTCTTATTGACTCACACAGCTAGATGGAGAGAGAGAGAGAGAAGTTAAGTTTGTCTTAGTGAATGCCACAGCTAGATGAGAGAGAGAGAGAGAGAGAGAGAGAGAGAAAGTTTGTCTTATTGACTCACGCAGCTGGATGGAGAGAGAGAGAGAAGTTAAGTTTGTCTTAGTGAATGCCACAGCTAGATGGAGAGAGAGAGAGAGAAAGTTTGTCTTATTGACTCACGCAGCTGGATGGAGAGAGAGAGAGAAGTTAAGTTTGTCTTAGTGAATACCACGGATAGATGGAGAGAGACAGAAAGTTTGTCTTATTGACTCACACAGCTGGATGGAGAGAGACAGAAAGTTTGTCTTATTGACTCACGCAGCTGGATGGAGAGAGAGAGAGAGTAGTAATTTGTCTTAGTGAATGCCACGGATAGATGGAGAGAGAGAGAAAGTTTGTCTTATTGACTCTCACATCTAGATGTGTTTCTGTGCTGGACTTGGTTCATTTCTTGGTGTGTTTCTGTGCTAGCCATGGCTCATATCTTAGCTTGTGTGTGTGTGTGTGTGTGTGCTGGCCATGGCTCATATCTTGGTGTGTGTCATGTTAGTCATATCTCATATCTTGGTAATCATGTGTCATATCTTTATGTACGTCTGAGTTTAGTAATGTCTCATATCTTAGTGTGTATCTGTGTTAGTCATGTGTCATATCTTTGTGTGTGCATGTCTGGGTTAGTGATAGCTCATATCTTTGTGTGCATGTTTATGTTAGCCATATCTCATATCTTTGTCTGTGCATGTCTGTGTTTATCATATCTCGTATTCTTGTGTGTGCATGGCTATGTTAGTCAAATCTCATATCTTTGTGTCTGCACGCCTATGTAGTCATATCTCATATCTTTGTGTGCATGTTTATGTTAGTCATATCTCATATCTTTGTGTGTGCATGTCTGTGTTTATCATATCTCATATTCTTGTGTGTGTGCTTGACTATGTTAGTCGCATCTCATATCTTTGTGTGTGCATGCCTATGTTAGTCATATTTCATATCTTTGTGTGTATGTCTATGTTAGATATGTGTCATATCTTTGTGTGTGCATGACAATGTCAGTCATATCTCATATCTTTATGTGCATGTTTATGTTAGTCATGTGTCATATATCTTGATGTGTGTCGGTGTTAGTCATGTCTCATATCGCTGTGTGCATGCCTGTGTTTGTCACATCTCATATCTTTGTGTGTGCATGTCTGTGTTAATCACCTCTAGTGATTCGGGCAGATGGTGCTCGTAAACCTGGGAGGGCCGACCATCTAAGGGCAGAATCCCCCTACAGAAAACATCATCTGCTGCCTTGCAGGAAGATTGGGGACAATCAAAGGCTAAGGAAAGCAAACCTGAATAAAATGCTAGCTGAAATCGGATGCATTGGGCCACTAGCGCAGAACACAGAGCAACGTTTTAACGGGTGTTCAATCAGAGTGGATCTGGCAGACTCTAATTGTGATGTTCTGCCTGTGGGGGCGATCAACACACTTAACATGACAGCTGAGTTCATGTGAGAGTCTGGAATCCTACTCTGATTGAGTCCTGATCGCAGAGAGAGAGGGAGACATCTAGATGGAGAGAGAGAGAAGTTACGTTTGTCTTAGTGACTCTCACAAATATATGAGAGAGAGAGAGAGAGAGAGAGAGAGAGAAGTTACGTTTGTCTTATTGACTCTCACAGCTAGATGGAGAGAGAGAGAAGTTAAGTTTGTCTAGTGAGTCTAACAGCTAGATGGGAGAAAGAGAGAAGTTAAGTTTGTCTTAGTGGATGCCACAGCTAGATGGAGAGAGAGAGAGAGAGAGAGAGAGAGGTTAAGTTTGTCTTAGTGAATGTCACAGCTAGATGGAGAGAGAGAGAGAAGTTAAGTTTGTCTTAGTGACTCACACAGCTAGATGAGAGAGAGAGAAGTTAAGTTTGCCTTATTGACTCACACAGCTAGATGGAGAGAGAGAGAAGTTAAGTTTGTCTTAGTGACTCACACAGCTAGATGGAGAGAGAGAGAGAGAGAGAGAGAGTAAGTTTGTCTTATTGACTCTCACAGCTAGATGGAGAGAGAGAGAGAGAGAGAAGTTTGTCTTAGTGAATGCCACAGCTAGATGGAGAGAGAGAGAGAAGTTAAGTTTGTCTTATTGACTCTCACAGCTAGAGAGAGAGAGAGAGAGAGAGAGAGAGAGAAGTTAAGTTTGTCTTACTGACTCTCACAGATAGGTGGAAAGAGAGAGAGAGAGAAGTTAAGTTTGTCTTAGTGACTCTGACAGCTAGATTGAGAGAGAGAGAACAGTTAAGTTTGTCCTAGTGACTCTGACAGCTAGATTGAGAGAGAGAGAGAGAACAGTTAAGTTTGTCCTAGTGACTCTGACAGCTAGATGGAGAGAGAGAGAGAGAGTAAGTTTGTCTTATTGACTCTCACAGCTAGATGGAGATCGAGAGAGAGAAAAGCTAAGTTTATCTTATTGACTCTCACAGCTAGATGGAGAGAGAGAGAAGTTAAGTTTGTCTTATTGACACTCACAGCTAGATGGAGAGAGAGAGAAGTTAAGTTTATCTTATTGACTCTCACAGCTAGATGGAGAGAGAAATAGAAGTTAAGTTTGTCTTAGTGACTCTCACAGCTAGATGGGAGAGAGAGAGAGAAGTTAAGTTTGTCTTAGTGACTCTCACAGCTAGATGGAGAGAGAGAGAAGTTAATTTTGACTTAGTGACTCTCACATCTAGATTGAGATAAAGAGAATTTAAGTTTGTCTTAGTGACTCTCCCAGCTAGATGAAGAGAGAGAGAGAGAGAGAGAAGTTAAGTTTGTCTTAGTGACTCTCACAGCTAGATGGGAGAGAGAGAAGTTAAGTTTGTCTTAGTGACTCTCACAGCTAGATGGATAGAGAGAGAAGTTAAGTTTGTCTTAGTGACTCTCACAGCTAGATGGAGAGAGAGAGAAGTTAATTTTGACTTAGTGACTCTCACATCTAGATTGAGAGAAAGAAAATTAAGTTTGTCTTAGTGACTCTCACAGCTAGATGGAGAGAGAGAGAAGTTAAGTTTGTCTTACTGACTCTCACAGCTAGATGGAGAGAGAGAGAGAAGTTAAGTTTGTCTTAGTGACACTCAGATGGAGCGAAAGAAGTTAAGTTTGTCTTAGTGACTCTCACAGCTAGATGGAGAGAAAGAGAGAAGTTAAGTTTGTCTTAGTGACTCTCACAGCTAGATGGAGAGAGAGAAGTTCAGTTTGTCTTGGTGACTCTCACAGCTAGATGGAGAGAGAGAGAGAGAAGTTAAGTTTGTCCTAATCACTCTCACAGCTAGATGGAGAGAGAGAGAGAGAGAGAAGTTAAGTTTGTCTTAATGACTCTCACAGCTAGATGGCGAGAGAGAGAGAGAGAGAGAAGTTAAGTTTGTCTTAATGACTCTCACAGCTAGATGGCGAGAGAGAGAGAGAGAGAGAGAAGTTAAGTTTGTCCTAATGACTCTCACAGCTAGATGGAGAGAGAGAGAGAGAGAGAGAGAGAGAAGTTAAGTTTGTCTTAATGACTCTCACAGCTAGATGGCGAGAGAGAGAGAGAGAGAGAAGTTAAGTTTGTCTTAATGACTCTCACAGCTAGATGGCGAGAGAGAGAGAGAGAAGTTAAGTTTGTCTTACTGACTCTCCCAGCTAGGATCGAGTGATCTACCTCAAGTTTGCTTTAATGCCGGAGTCTATATTATGTGATTAAATTGAGCAAAAGAGTGTCTCCAACGGATAGATATTGATCAAAAACGTTGTGTCAAGTGTTCTATTCAAGGAGAAGGATCAGATCAGATTAGTACTGTTTAAATGTCAACAGCTAACCATTGATAGTTAGATGAGATGTGAGAGCTTCGCCATCAAACATGTGGGGAAAACATCAGCCGGGGTAAACCCCCAACTTGTGTTTTTATGTTAAGCCCTTAACTTAGACTGACTCAGCAGGTCGGTAAGGGATACATGTTTTTTGTGCTCAAAGAAACCACAGAAAATGGAGATAGACCACAAGTATAAAGTAGCAACCATCAATATATGTGGAATAAAAAATAAAGAAGTTGAACTTATAGAAGAAATGACAAAAGGAAAATTAAAATACTAGGATTAGTGGACACCAGAGTAAAAGGACAACAAATAACGAAAACACACATGAACTACACTGTAATATTCTCAGGAGTCAACAACAACAGAAAGAGCAACACACGGAGTTGGCTTTATCATCGACACAGAACACGCAAAAAACATTCTAGAAATAAAATACCATTCAGAAAGAATGATCACAATCAGACTACTAGAAGACGATCGAAAAACAACTTACATACAAATCTATGCACCACGCAACAATAAGGAAAAAACAGCAAAGAATTCTGTGTGACACTAAATGAAAATGTCAACAAGACTGACTAATGATACCGACGACATGTTAGTGATGGGAGATTTTAATGGAAGGCTTGGGAAACGCAACAGTGAGAACAGTGATATCTTAGGACCCTTTGGCGATAAAACAGCTGAAATAAACGAAAATGGGAGCAGACTGCTGGATCTATGTAATCAAAATGATTTATTTATCACCAACACATTCTTCAAACAAAGAGAGTCGCAAGTATACACCTGGTACAGATGGAATGGCAAAACATGCAGAAGCCAGATAGATTTATACTAACAAGACAAACAGAACAAGAAAAGATTAACGACAGCAGAGCTATCCCTAATATCACAGACGACACGGACCACAAAATGGTTATGATTACACTCTGACAGCCAAAACAAAAACCAACTACGCAAACAAGCAAAAGAAGCAAAAAGAGCAGACAATAAAAACAAAACAATTAAAAGATCAAGATAAAAGGATAACCCTAGAAGAAAAACTAAGAGAGGAATTCAAGAAACTCCCTAACGAAGTAAGCACAGAAGACGAGTGGAAACAATTTAAGGAAACAGTAACCAACATCTCTAAAACAGTTTGTGGAACGAAGCTAAGAACAAGAGAAGGGGAAAAGAGCATCCCGTGGTGGAACGAAACAATTTAGAGAAACAGTAACCAACATCTCTAAAACAGTTTGTGGAACGAAGCTAAGAACAAAAGAAGGGAAAAAGAGCACCCCGTGGTGGAACGAAACAATTTAAAGAAACAGTAACCAACATCTCTAAAACAGTTTGTGGAACGAAGCTAAGAACAAGAGAAGGGAAAAAGAGCATCCCGTGGTGGAACGAAACAATTTAGAGAAACAGTAACCAACATCTCTAAAACAGTTTGTGGAACGAAGCTAAGAACAAAAGAAGGGAAAAAGAGCACCCCGTGGTGGAACGAAACAATCAGAGAAGCAATTAAAGAAAAGAAGAAACTGTTTAAAAATTGGAGGTAGAATAAGAACCCCCAAAAAAATATGAAAAATATGCCTCAGTTAGAAAAAAAAGGTAAAATTTAGATCAAAGAAGCTAAGCAAAAGAATTGGACAGAATTCGGACAAAACATGAGCAGGGACTTCAAGACAGCCACAAGAGATTTCTACAAAGCAGTAAAAGCCACAAGAGCGAGAACAGAAAACCATGATCCTACTGAGCTGATAAATGACAAAGACGGACAGCCAATATCAAATAACCAACATATGCAACAGAGATGGAAAGAATACGTTGAAGACCTAAACATGACAAAAACCACCAATAAAACAACAAAAACCAGGCTAGAATGCACAAATACTGAACCCAACATCATGAAAGAGGAAATTGAAGAAGTAATCAAGTATGCTTGGTCAGAAGCAGCAGCAGCCTACACAGACCACGTCGAAGTCAGATCAGGTGTAAGACAGGGGTGCGTACTATCCCCCTACTGTTTATTACATACATGGACCATATATGCAAGCTAGCCAACCCATCAGAGACAGAGGAGATCAACGAGCTTCTATTTGCAGACGATCAGGCACTAATACATGAAACAATAGAAGACCTACAAGAACACTTAAACTCAACATCTTAGGAACAAAATACAACATGAAAATCAACATCAACAAAACAGAAGTCATTAATGTCGCCAAAAATAAACAGAACATCAACATAACTATAGAAGGCAGGAAACTAAAACAAGTAGATGAAATACCTAGGAAGTTAGTGACAAACGACAATTCACAAACAGCAAAGATAGAATCAAGATGCAACAAAGCTTGTCAAATCATTGGACAGTTATCACCACTATTGTCCAACAAGGAAATAACTCTGGAGGCAAAACGAGCACTATACAATACAATCTTCATTCCAACGTTGTGCTACCAATGCCAGACTTGTACCCTAGATGCAAGAACAATAAGTAAAATAACCTCTACAGAGATTAAATGTGTCAGACGAATGACAGGAAACAGTCTGAGAGATAAGATCAGAAATGAAGAACTGAGAAAAAGCTAGGAATAGCGGCCCCCCCCCCCCACCCCCGCCATAGAATATATAAGGAAATAACAGATAAAATGGTTTGGCCACGTGACAAGGTAGAAAGATCAAAACACAACAAAACGAGCCTTCAGCAAACGTTGTGAGAACACCAGACCCAAGGGTCGACCACGAAAAAGATGGATCGATGGAATATTAGAAGCATTAGGAATCATAACAGCAGCAGAGGCGAACAAAGAGTAAAAGACCGCAAATTATATCTCCCCCTCGACGCTGAAAGGCAGATGAGGAAAGAAAGAAGAAGAAGAATCAAGTATGCACCAAGAAATAAAGCACGGGGGATAGATAACATACCAATAGAAATAATATCAGAAGCAGGAGAAAACTGGAGTAACATGGTTGCAAAGAATATTCAATGCAGCATGGCACCAACAAAAAGCCTCAGACGACTGGCAACAGGCAATCATCGTACGAATGTGGAAAAAAGGTAGCAAAAGAGACTGCAATCAATATAGAGGTCTATCTCTTCTCAGCCATGAAGGAAAGCTATACGCCAAAATTGTGGTTAAAAAAGGCTGAGACAATAATAGAACTACAGTTAAGCGATTCTCACTAGGGGTTCCAAAAAAATAGAGGATGTACTGACGCTCTATTCACCTTAGAACCGCTTGCAGAAAAAACGACAGAACACAATAAAAATGTGTACATAGCTTTCATTGACCAGGAAAAAGCATTCGACAGAGTAAACAGAGAACAACTGTGGGAGATACTAACAACATACGGAGTAAGCCAACACCTAACCAACCTAATTAAAAGTCTCTACATCAGCAGCAGCTGCACAGTCAGAACAGCAGCAGGCTACACAGACCACTTTGAAGTTAGATCAGGTGTAAGACAGGGGTGCGTACTATCCCCCCTACTGTTTATTACATACATGGACCATATATGCAAGCTAGCCAAGCCATCAGAGACAGAGGAGATCAACGAGCTTCTATTTGCAGACGACCAGGCACTAATACACGAAACAATAGAAGACCTACAAGAACACTTAAACAAACTCAACATCTCAGGCACAAAATACAACATGAAAATCAACATCAACAAAACAAAAGTCATGAATATCGCAAAAAAGAAACAGAACATCAACACAACTATAGAAGGCAGACAACTAAAACAAGTAGAGGAAGTCTAGTGACAAACGACAATTCACAAATTTGGCCACGTGAGAAGGCAGAAAGATCAAGACACAACACAACGAGCCTTCATCAAACGTTGTAAGAATACCAGAGCCAAGGGCCGACCAAGAAAACGATAAGAAACACTAGGAAACATAACAGCAGCAAAGGCGAAAGGCAAATGAGGAAGGCAATAAGAAGAAGAAGAGAGCTAGATGAGAGAGAGAGAAATGCCTTCTTGCAATGATCAATGAGGAAGGCAATAAGAAGAAGAGCTAGATGGAGAGAGAGAGAGAGAGAGCGAGAGAGAGAGAGAGAGAAATGCCTTCTTGCAATGATCATGAGGAAGGCAATAAAGAAGAAGAGCTAGATGGAGAGAGAGAGAGAGAGAGAAATGCCTTCTTGCAATGATCAATGAGGAAGGCAATAAGAAGAAGAGCTAGATGGAGAGGAGAGAGAGAGAGAGAGGAGAAATGCTTCTGGCAATGATCAATGAGGAAGGCAATAAGAAGAAGAGCTAGATGGAGAGAGAGAGAGAGAGAGAGAGAGAGAGAGAAATGCCTTTCTTGCAATGATCATGAGGAAGGCAATAAGAAAAGAAGAGCTAGATGGAGAGAGAGAGAGAGAGAGAGAGAGAGGAGAATGCCTTCTTGCAATGATCAATGAGGAAGGCAATAAGAAGAAGAGCTAGATGGAGAGAGAGAGAGAGAGAGAGAGAGAGAAATGCCTTCTTGCAATGATCAAGAGGAAGGCAATAAGAAGAAGAGCTAGATGGAGAGAGAGAGAGAGAGAGAGAGAAATGCCTTCTTGAATGATCAATGAGGAAGGCAATAAGAAGAAGAAGAAGAGCTAGATGGAGAGGGAGAGAGAGAGAGAGAGAGAAATGCCTTCTTGCAATGATCAATGAGGAAGCAATAAGAAGAAGAGCTAGATGGAGAGAGAGAGAGAGAGAGAGAGAGAGAAATGCCTTCTTGCAATGATCAATGAGGAAGGCAATAAGAAGAAGAGCTAGATGGAGGAGATGAGAGAGTAGAGAGAGAGAATGCCTTCTTGCAATGATCAATGAGGAAGGCAATAAGAGAAGAGCTAGATGGAGAGAGAGAGAGAGAGAGAGAGAAATGCCTTCTTGCAATGATCAATGAGGAAGGCAATAATAGAAGAAGATAAGAGCTAGATGGAGAGAGAGAGAGAGAGAGAGAAATGCCTTCTTGCAATATCAATGAGGAAGGCAATAAGAAGAAGAGCTAGATGGAGAGAGAGAGAGAGAGAGAGAGAAATGCCTTCTTGCAATGATCATGAGAAGGCAATAAGAAGAAGAGCTAGATGGAGAGAGAGAGAGAGAGAAATGCCTTCTTGCATGATCAATGAGGAAGGCAATAAGAAGAAGAGCTAGATGGAGAGAGAGAGAGAGAGAGAAATGCCTTCTTGCAATGATCAATGAGGAAGGCAATAAGATAAGAGCTAGATGGAGAGAGAGGAGAGAGAAATGCCTTCTTGCAATGATCAATGGGAAGGCAATAAGAAGAAGAGCTAGATGGAGAGAGAGAGAGAGAGAGAGAGAGAAATGCCTTCTTGCAATGATCAATGAGGAAGGCAATAAGAAGAAGAGCTAGATGGAGAGAGAGAGAGAGAGAGAGAAATGCCTTCTTGCAATGATCAATGAGGAAGGCAATAAGAAGAAGAGCTAGATGGAGAGAGAGGAGAGAGAGAGAGAGAGAGAGAAATGCCTTCTTGCAATGATCAATGAGGAAGGCAATAAGAAGAGAAGAAGAGCTAGATGGAGAGAGCGAGAGAGAGAGAGAGAGAGAAATGCCTTCTTGCAATGATCAATGAGGAAGGCAATAAGAAGAAGAGCTAGATGGAGAGAGAGAGAGAGAGAAATGCCTTCTTGCAATGATCAATGAGGAATGCAATAAGAAGAAGAGCTAGATGGAGAGAGAGAGAGAGGAGAGAGAGAAATGCCTTCTTGCAATGATCAATGAGGAAGGCAATAAGAAAGAAGAAGAGCTAGATGGAGAGAGAGAGAGAGAGAGAGAGAGAGAGAAAATGCCTTCTTGCAATGATCAATGAGGAAGGCAATAAGAAGAAGAGCTAGATGGAGAGAGAGAGAGAGAGAGAGAGAGAAATGCCTTCTTGCAATGATCAATGAGGAAGGCAATAAGAAGAAGAGCTAGATGGAGAGAGAGAGAGAGAGAAATGCCTTCTTGCAATGATCAATGAGGAAGGCAATAAGAAGAAGAGCTAGATGGAGAGAGAGAGAGAGAGAGAAATGCCTTCTTGCAATGATCAATGAGGAAGGCAATAAGAAGAAGAGCTAGATGGAGAGAGAGAGAGAGAGAAATGCCTTCTTGCAATGATCAATGAGGAAGGCAATAAGAAGAAGAGCTAGATGGAGAGAGAGAGAGAGAGAGAGAGAAAATGCCTTCTGCAATGATCAATGAGGAAGGCAATAAGAAGAAGGAGCTAGATGGAGAGAGAGAGAGAGAGAGAAATGCCTTCTTTGCAATGATCAATGAGGAAGGCAATAAGAAGAAGAAGAAGAGCTAGATGGAGAGAGAGAGAGAGAGAGAGAGAGAAATTGCCTTCTTGCAATGATCAATGAGGAAGGCAATAAGAAGAAGAGCTAGATGGAGAGAGAGAGAGAGGAGAGAAATGCCTTCTTGCAATGATCAATGAGGAAGGCAATAAGAAGAAGAGCTAGAGGAGAAGAGAGAGAGAGAGAAATGCCTTCTTGCAATGATCAATGAGGAAGGCAATAAGAAGAAGAGCTAGATGGAGAGAAGAGAGAGAGAGAGAGAGAGAGAGAATGCCTTCTTGCAATGATCAATGAGGAAGGCAATAAGAAGAAGAAGAAGAGCTAGATGGAGAGAGAGAGAGAGAGAGAGAGAGAGAGAAAATGCCTTCTTGCAATGATCAATGAGGAAGGCAATAAGAAGAAGAGCTAGATGGAGAGGAGAGAGAGAGAAAATGCCTTCTTGCAATGATCAATGAGGAAGGCAATAAGAAGAAGAGCTAGATGGAGAGAGAGAGAGAGAGAGAGAGAAATGCCTTCTTGCAATGATCAATGAGGAAGGCAATAAGAAGAAGAGCTAGATGGAGAGAGAGAGAGAGAGAGAAATGCCTTCTTGCAATGATCAATGAGGAAGGCAATAAGAAGAAGAGCTAGATGGAGAGAGAGAGAGAGAGAGAGAGAAATGCCTTCTTGCAATGATCAATGAGGAAGGCAATAAGAAGAAGAGCTAGATGGAGAGAGAGAGAGAGAAATGCCTTCTTGCAATGATCAATGAGGAGGCAATAAGAAGAAGAGGCTAGATGGAGAGAGAGAGAGAGAGAGAGAGAGAGTGAGAATGCCTTCTTGCAATGATCAATGAGGAAGGCAATAAGAAGAGAAGAAGAGCTAGATGGAGAGAGAGAGAGAGAGAGAGAGAGAATGCCTTCTTGCAATGATCAATGAGGAAGGCAATAAGAAGAAGAGCTAGATGGAGAGAGAGAGAGAGAAATGCCTTCTTGCAATGATCAATGAGGAAGGCAATAAGAAGAAGAAGAAGAGCTAGATGGAGAGAGAGAGAGAGAGGAAATGCCTTCTTGCAATGATCAATGAGGAAGGCAATAAGAAGAAGAAGAAGAGCTAGATGGAGAGAGAGAGAGAGGAGAGAGAGAGAAATGCCTTCTTGCAATGATCAATGAGGAAGGCAATAGAAGAAGAAGAAGAGCTAGATGGAGAGGGAGAGAGAGAGAAATGCCTTCTTGCAATGATCAATGAGGAAGGCAATGATAAGAGCGATAAGGAAGGAGGTAGGTTGGTTTGTTGACGTCACCGTCCTATTTATACCGGAAACAGCACTGCTGCCTGGCCTGATTATTCTATTTTTTGAAATGTTCAGTACACGCGCTAGCCAAAGTGAAGGGAAGCTACTTGGATTGTACACGATGTGTGCTAGAAGGCAGGAGCCTCTGATAACGTTACTGTACAACGGTTCTGGCGAGAAGGCAAACATACAAGAGACTTCTTGTAGTCCAACACGCCGCGATATATGTCAGGCTATTTTTAGAATAAGGAATCCACGTAGAAAGTGCCTGTACTGAGAATATGTCCATCTTGCTCCTGTTATTTCTTTCTAAACCTTATCTGCCTGGCTGAGCTCTACAACACAGCTCGTTGGGAGTGTGGTATTTAAGTCACGGGTATCCAAACAGCTGCTGTTGCTATTCATTCAGCCTAAAACAGCCGAGGGAGTTCAAAGCTGTCGGTTGTAGAAAATAAATAAAATGATTAAACTGATAAGGTCTTGCTTGCATCTAAAAGGCTGTCCATGAACACAAGTGTTGGTTAAGGTCGTCTATCCATTATTTGTGGATAATTGTAGTGTGTCTAATGTAACAGCTGCCGAATTGCTGTAAGAAAATCAGCACAACTTCTTTGGGCACAAACACGACAACAGAACTTCTGTAACCAGTAACTCTTGCTCCTATCAAATACATACACTAATGGCCCTGGTCTCTGTGGTAACAAAATCACGTTCATCTCTTAAAACTTACAGCAGGGTCCCTCTCAAGCTTCCCACGGCTTCTTTAAATAGTCCAAATACGAGTCCAGCCAAAGCTCACAATAATTTATTATCTTTTGTTCTATCTTGTTCTATCTTCGAGTCCAGCAAAGCTCAACAATAATGACTATTATCTTTTGTTCTATCTTGTTCTATCTTCGAGTCCAGCAAAGATCAACAATAATGACTAGTATCATTTGTTCTATCTTGTTCTATCTACGAGTCCAGCAAAGCTCAACAATAATGACTATTATCTTCTGTTCTATCTTGTTCTATCTTCGAGTCCAGCAAAGCTCAACAACAATGACTATTATCTTCTGTTCTATCTTGTTCTATCTTCGAGTCCAGCAAAGCTCAACATTAATGACTATTATCTTCTGTTCTATCTTGTTCTATCTTCGAGTCCTGCAAAGCTCAACAATAATGACTATTATCTTCTGTTCTATCTTGTTCTATTATTATTATTATTATTATTATTATTATTATTGGTTATGGAAGGCCTCGGTATCACAGCAAACGAATTAAAATCCATAATTGCTCAACCGCCCGTGCCAGTGGAATCATCCGAATTACTAACTCATCTCCCAAACAAAGAAAGGTAACTGTAGTCCCCATCGTAGCAGTCTCAGCACACGCCAAAAGACATAAGGCGAAACCGCGCAGAAAGTGAACACAGCCAACTGTTCCCTGTCATACGATATCATCATTCAACGTAAACAAGCGGGATATCGAAGCAGGATCAAAACGGATGAGACACACAGCTCACGGTGTGCACAGAGCACTTAACTCAGTAGCTCCTGCAACAAGCCGGACTTGGAATATGAGGAAACTGCAAGAAGGAACACTTTTCAGACATAGCCTTCAATGGTTCCTGCCGCCTATCCACCATATACCATGGGAGTTCACGTCCTCCCAAAAATGATGATCGTCATAGCACTTGATGATGTTAGGCCGTCATTGATGACTCCAATTCCAAACATATAGACACACAGTGGTGGTAAGTTATCATTCCAATCCAACAGAAGCCACATGACCTGTAGTTAGTAAAACCACAGAGATAATATGATTTTGTGACCTTCACTGATTCACTCTTGGATGTGAATGTGTAGTTTACACAAGAGGAGATGATTTCAACTACAGTGATCCCATTTAAGGCAATTCTGGGATAGCAAGGCAAGTCTCCTTTATAGCAGCAGAACTTGATGTTCTCCGCTCCCTCTTGTAGCTGCCGCCACACGATTCTGATGTCTCATTAACTTGGACATCATTCAAGAACAATGTCAGATTAACATTCCATAGATATGGCTCTGCTGATGAAGTGCTTGGTGCAACAGTTGTATCAATCATACAGGAGGCTCCTGGTCTGTGGTCATTAATATCACAGACGGCACAAGATGTTGTTATATTCAGTATTTCTTTCTGGGTGTAAATATGTGGCACACACATGGAGCGTGGTTTGTGGTCACAGTAATCCCATTAAAGGCAATTCTAGGGTAGCATGGCATAGCTGTTTCAGAACAGCACAATCCTATGATGTTTTCTGTGTTCGCTATAAAGCTGCTGCTGCTACACAATCCTGACCAATTATAGGTGTGGACATTATTCACTTGCAATGACAAAACTGCTTTGTTTACATCATAAACCTCTGGAAGCGAATCATTTATGGGACTAATAGTACAATTTATTCTTCCATCGTTGATATCTTCATTGAGTCCCCAAAAAAAGGTCTTTGGTTAAAAAGCACATATGCTTTTGAGTTAAACACAAAATGAGCCCACTTCATAGATTCAAAATGATCCTTGCCAATGTCATCCGTTTGCACAAGTTAGGTCATTAGCTACAACGTCACAAACGTCTGAAACGAAGCCATCGAATTAACGACTTTATCTACAGCGAAGGTTAACGAACTGTGAACAAACATTTATGTTCAAACCCTTGAAAACATTTTCAAAAATCTGCCAACTCGCAGCAATAACATATATCGTGTTGTTCAATGTAAACATTGCTTAGTCCATAACACGAATATAAATAAGCTGCCATTTTGGTGCCATTTTTGTTCTATCTACGAGTCCAGCAAAGCTCAATATTAATTACTTTTATCTTCTGTTCTATCTTGTTCTATCTTCGAGTCCAGCAAAGCTCAACATTAATGACTTTTTATCTTCTGTTCTATCTTGTTTCTATCTTCGAGTCCAGCAAAGCTCAACATTAATGACTTTTATCTTCTGTTCTATCTTGTTCTATCTTCGAGTCCAGCAAAGCTCAACATTAATGACTTTTATCTTCTGTTCTATCTTGTTCTATCTTCGAGTCCAGCAAAGCTCAACAATAATGACTATTATCTTCTGTTCTCTTGTTCTATCTTCGAGTCCAGCAAAGCTCAACAATAATGACTATTATCTTTTGTTCTATCTTGTTCTGTCTTCGAGTCCAGCAAAGCTCAACAATATGACTATTATCTTCTGTTCTATCTTGTTCTATCTTCGAGTCCAGCAAAGCTCAACAATAATGACTATTATCTTCTGTTCTATCTTGTTCTATCTACGAGTCCAGCAAAGCTCAACAATAATGACTTCTGTTCTATCTACGAGTCCAGCAAAGCTCAACAATAATGACTTCTGTTCTATCTAAGAGTCCAGCAAAGCTCAACAATAATGACTTCTGTTCTATCTACGAGTCCAGCAAAGCTCAACAATAATGACTTCTGTTCTATCTACGAGTCCAGCAAAGCTCAACAATAATGACTTCTGTTCTATCTACGAGTCCAGCAAAGCTCAACAATAATGACTATTATCTTTTGTTCTATCTTGTTCTATCTTCGAGTCCAGCAAAGCTCAACAATAATGACTATTATCTTTTGTTCTATCTTGTTCTATCTACGAGTCCAGCAAAGCTCAACAATAATGACTATTATCTTTTTGTTCTATCTTGTTCTATCTACGAGTCCAGCAAAGCTCAACAATAATGACTATTATCTTCTGTTCTATCTTGTTCTATCTACGAGTCCAGCAAAGCTCAACAATAATGACTTCTGTTCTATCTCCGTGATCATGCCTAATGACCGAACGTGTGCTCACATTTTATTCTGCTCTTTCTTCAACAATAGAGCAAGTCTATTATGCCAATACCGCATGGATGTAACAGATCCAACATGTTATACAGGTCACGCCTAATACATAGATGGCACATTTACTATTACCCTGCTCGTGCGACGACAAAGCTCAGGCGAGTCTACAGCTCAGACGACAATACAGCTCAGACGACAATACAGCTCAGACGACAATACAGCTCAGACGACAATACAGCTCAGACGACAATACAGCTCAGACGACAATACAGCTCAGACAATACAGCTCAGACGACAATACAGCTCAGACGACAATACAGCTCAGACAATACAGCTCAGACAATACAGCTCAGACAATACAGCTCAGACAATACAGCTCAGACAATACAGCTCAGACGACAATACAGCTCAGACGACAATACAGCTCAGACAATACAGCTCAGACGACAATACAGCTCAGACGACAATACAGCTCAGACAATACAGCTCAGACGACAATACAGCTCAGACAATACAGCTCAGACGACAATACAGCTCAGACAATACAGCTCAGACAACAATACAGCTCGGACGACAATACAGCTCAGACGACAATACAGCTCAGACAATACAGCTCAGACGACAATACAGCTCAGACAATACAGCTCAGACGACAATACAGCTCAGACGACAATACAGCTCAGACGACAATACAGCTCAGACAATACAGCTCAGACGACAATACAGCTCAGACAATACAGCTCAGACAACAATACAGCTCAGACAATACAGCTCAGACGACAATACAGCTCAGACAATACAGCTCAGACAATACAGCTCAGACGACAATACAGCTCAGACGACAATACAGCTCAGACAATACAGCTCAGACGACAATACAGCTCAGACGACAATACAGCTCAGACAACAATACAGCTCAGACAATACAGCTCAGACGACAATACAGCTCAGACGACAATACAGCTCAGACGACAATACAGCTCAGACGACAATACAGCTCTGACAACAATACATCTCAGACAATACATCTCAGACAATACATCTCAGACAATACAGCTCAGACGACAATACAGCTCAGACGACAATACAGCTCAGACAATACAGCTCAGACGACAATACAGCTCAGACGACAATACAGTTCAGACAATACAGCTCAGACGACAATACAGCTCAGACGACAATACAGCTCAGACGACAATACAGCTCAGACGACAATACAGCTCAGACGACAATACAGCTCAGACAATACAGCTCAGACGACAATACAGCTCAGACGACAATACAGCTCAGACAATACAGCTCAGACGACAATACAGGTCAGACGACAATACAGCTCAGACAATACAGCTCAGACGACAATACAGCTCAGACGACAATACAGCTCAGACAATACAGCTCAGACGACAATACAGCTCAGACGACAATACAGGTCAGACGACAATACAGCTCAGACAATACAGCTCAGACGACAATACAGGTCAGACGACAATACAGCTCAGACAATACAGCTCAGACGACAATACAGCTCAGACGACAATACAGCTCAGACAATACAGCTCAGACAATACAGCTCAGACAATACAGCTCAGACGACAATACAGCTCAGACGACAATACAGCTCAGACGACAATACAGCTCAGACAATACAGCTCAGACAATACAGCTCAGACAATACAGCTCAGACGACAATACAGCTCAGACAATACAGCTCAGACGACAATACAGCTCAGACAATACAGCTCAGACAATACAGCTCAGACGACAATACAGCTCAGACAATACAGCTCAGACGACAATACAGCTCAGACGACAATACAGCTCAGACAATACAGCTCAGACGACAATACAGCTCAGACGACAATACAGCTCAGACAATACAGCTCAGACGACAATACAGCTCAGACAATACAGCTCAGACGACAATACAGCTCAGACAATACAGCTCAGACAATACAGCTCAGACGACAATACAGCTCAGACGACAATACAGCTCAGACAATACAGCTCAGACAATACAGCTCAGACAATACAGCTCAGACGACAATACAGCTCAGACGACAATACAGCTCAGACGACAATACAGCTCAGACAATACAGCTCAGACGACAATACAGGTCAGACGACAATACAGCTCAGACAATACAGCTCAGACGACAATACAGCTCAGACGACAATACAGCTCAGACAATACAGCTCAGACAATACAGCTCAGACAATACAGCTCAGACGACAATACAGCTCAGACAATACAGCTCAGACGACAATACAGCTCAGACAATACAGCTCAGACGACAAAAGAGCTCAGACAATACAGCTCAGACGACAATACATCTCAGACAATACAGCTCAGACGACAATACAGCTCAGACGACAATACAGCTCAGACAATACAGCTCAGACGACAATACAGCTCAGACAATACAGCTCAGACGACAATACAGCTCAGACGACAATAGAGCTCAGACGACAATACAGCTCAGACGACAATACAGCTCAGACGACAATACAGCTCAGACGACAATACAGCTCAGACAATACAGCTCAGACGACAATACAGCTCAGACGACAATAGAGCTCAGACGACAATACAGCTCAGACGACAAAACAGATTAGACGACAATACAGCTCAGACGACAATATATCTCAGACGACAATACAGCTCAGCTAATACAGCTCAGACAATACATCACAGACAATACAGCTCAGACAATACATCTCAGACAATACATCTCAGACAATACATCACAGACAATACAGCTCAGACAATACATCTCAGACAATACATCTCAGACAATACATCACAGACAATACAGCTCAGACAATACATCTCAGACAATACATCTCAGACAATACATCTCAGACGACAATACAGCTCAGACAATACATCTCAGACAATACATCTCAGACAATACATCTCAGACAATACAGCTCAGACAATACATCTCAGACAATACATCTCAGACAATACATCACAGACAATACAGCTCAGACAATACATCTCAGACAATACATCTCAGACAATACATCACAGACAATACAGCTCAGACAATACATCTCAGACAATACATCTCAGACGACAATACAGCTTAGATAATACAGCTCAGACAATACATCTCAGACAATACATCTCAGACAATACATCACAGACAATACAGCTCAGACAATACATCTCAGACAATACATCTCAGACGACAATACAGCTTAGATAATACAGCTCAGACAATACAGCTCAGACGACAATACCATTCAGACGACAATACCATTCAGACGACAATACAATTCAGACGACAATACAATTCAGACGACAATACAATTCAGACGACAATACAATTCAGACGACAATACAATTCAGACGACAATACATCTCAGACGACAACATTCAGACGACAATACAGCTCAGACGACAATACAATTCAGACGACAATACATCTCAGACGACAATACAGCTCAGACGACAATACATCTCAGACGACAATACAGCTCAGACGACAATACAGCTCAGACGACAATACATCTCAGACGACAATACATCTCAGACGACAATACATCTCAGACGACAATACAGCTCAGACGACAATACAGCTCAGACGACAATATAAATCAGACAATACAGCTCAGACGACAATACAGCTCAGACGACAATACAGCTCAGACGACAATATAAATCAGACAATACAGCTCAGACGACAATACAGCTCAGACGACAATACAGCTCAGACGACAATATAAATCAGACAATACATCTCAGACGACAATACAATTCAGACGACAATACCTCAGACGACAATACATCTCAGACGACAATACAGCTCAGACGACAATACAGCTCAGACGACAATATAAATCAGACAATACAGCTCAGACGACAATACAGCTCAGACGACAATACAGCTCAGACGACAATATAAATCAGACAATACATCTCAGACGACAATACAGCTCAGACGACAATACAGCTCAGACGACAATATAAATCAGACAATACAGCTCAGACGACAATACAGCTCAGACAATACAGCTCAGACGACAATATAAATCAGACAATACAGCTCAGACGACAATACAGCTCAGACAATACAGCTCAGACAATACATCTCAGACGACAATACAGTTCAGACGACAATACAGCTCAGACAATACAGCTCAGACAATACATCTCAGACGACAATACAGGTCAGACGACAATATATCTCAGACGACAATACAGTTCAGACAATACATCTCAGACGACAATACAGGTCAGACGACAATACAGTTCAGACAATACATCTCAGACGACAATACAGGTCAGACGACAATATATCTCAGACGACAATACAGGTCAGACGACAATACAGGTCAGACGACAATATATCTCAGACGACAATACAGTTCAGACGACAATATATCTCAGACGACAATACAGTTCAGACGACAATATATCTCAGACGACAATACAGGTCAGACGACAATACAGTTCAGACAATACAGGTCAGACGACAATACAGTTCAGACGACAATATATCTCAGACGACAATACAGCTCAGACAATACAGGTCAGACGACAATACAGTTCAGACGACAATATATCTCAGACGACAATACAGGTCAGACGACAATACAGGTCAGACGACAATATATCTCAGACGACAATACAGTTCAGACGACAATATATCTCAGACGACAATACAGGTCAGACGACAATATATCTCAGACGACAATACAGTTCAGACGACAATATATCTCAGACGACAATACAGGTCAGACGACAATATATCTCAGACGACAATACAGTTCAGACGACAATATATCTCAGACGACAATACAGGTCAGACGACAATATATCTCAGACGACAATACAGTTCAGACGACAATATATCTCAGACGACAATACAGGTCAGACGACAATACAGGTCAGACGACAATATATCTCAGACGACAATACAGTTCAGACGACAATATATCTCAGACGACAATACAGTTCAGACGACAATATATCTCAGACGACAATACAGTTCAGACAATACATCTCAGACGACAATACAGGTCAGACGACAATACAGGTCAGACGACAATACAGGTCAGACGACAATATATCTCAGACGACAATACAGGTCAGACGACAATACAGGTCAGACGACAATATATCTCAGACGACAATACAGGTCAGACGACAATACAGGTCAGACGACAATACAGGTCAGACGACAATATATCTCAGACGACAATACAGGTCAGACGACAATACAGGTCAGACGACAATACAGGTCAGACGACAATACAGGTCAGACGACAATACAGGTCAGACGACAATATATCTCAGACGACAATACAGGTCAGACGACAATATATCTCAGACGACAATACAGGTCAGACGACAATACAGGTCAGACGACAATACAGGTCAGACGACAATACAGGTCAGACGACAATATATCTCAGACGACAATACAGGTCAGACGACAATACAGGTCAGACGACAATATATCTCAGACGACAATACAGGTCAGACGACAATATATCTCAGACGACAATACAGGTCAGACGACAATATATCTCAGACGACAATACAGGTCAGACGACAATACAGGTCAGACGACAATATATCTCAGACGACAATACAGGTCAGACGACAATATATCTCAGACGACAATACAGGTCAGACGACAATATATCTCAGACGACAATACAGGTCAGACGACAATACAGGTCAGACGACAATATATCTCAGACGACAATACAGGTCAGACGACAATATATCTCAGACGACAATACAGTTCAGACGACAATATATCTCAGACGACAATACAGTTCAGACGACAATACAGGTCAGACGACAATATATCTCAGACGACAATACAGGTCAGACGACAATACAGGTCAGACGACAATATATCTCAGACGACAATACAGGTCAGACGACAATACAGGTCAGACGACAATATATCTCAGACGACAATATATCTCAGACGACAATATATCTCAGACGACAATATATCTCAGACGACAATACAGGTCAGACGACAATACAGGTCAGACGACAATACAGTTCAGACAATACATCTCAGACGACAATACATGTCAGACGACAATATATCTCAGACGACAATACAGGTCAGACGACAATACAGGTCAGACGACAATATATCTCAGACGACAATACAGGTCAGACGACAATACAGTTCAGACGACAATACAGTTCAGACGACAATACAGCTCAGACAATACATCTCAGACGACAATACATGTCAGACGACAATATATCTCAGACGACAATACAGGTCAGACGACAATACAGGTCAGACGACAATATATCTCAGACGACAATACAGGTCAGACGACAATACAGGTCAGACGACAATATATCTCAGACGACAATACAGGTCAGACGACAATACAGGTCAGACGACAATATATCTCAGACGACAATATATCTCAGACGACAATATATCTCAGACGACAATATATCTCAGACGACAATACAGGTCAGACGACAATACAGGTCAGACGACAATACAGTTCAGACAATACATCTCAGACGACAATACATGTCAGACGACAATATATCTCAGACGACAATACAGGTCAGACGACAATACAGGTCAGACGACAATATATCTCAGACGACAATACAGGTCAGACGACAATACAGTTCAGACGACAATACAGTTCAGACGACAATACAGCTCAGACAATACATCTCAGACGACAATACATGTCAGACGACAATATATCTCAGACGACAATACAGGTCAGACGACAATACAGGTCAGACGACAATATATCTCAGACGACAATACAGGTCAGACGACAATACAGGTCAGACGACAATATATCTCAGACGACAATACAGGTCAGACGACAATACAGTTCAGACAATACATCTCAGACGACAATACAGGTCAGACAATACATCTCAGACGACAATACAGTTCAGACGACAATACAGTTCAGACAATACATCTCAGACGACAATACATCTCAGACGACAATACAGTTCAGACAATACATCTCAGACGACAATACAGGTCAGACGACAATACAGGTCAGACGACAATATATCTCAGACGACAATACAGTTCAGACGACAATACAGCTCAGACAATACAGCTCAGACAATACAGTTCAGACGACAATACAGCTCAGACAATACAGCTCAGACAATACAGTTCAGACGACAATACAGTTCAGACGACAATACAGCTCAGACAATACATCTCAGACGACAATACAGGTCAGACGACAATACAGTTCAGACGACAATACAGTTCAGACAATACATCTCAGACGACAATACAGTTCAGACAATACATCTCAGACGACAATACAGTTCAGACAATATATCTCAGACGACAATACAGTTCAGACAATACATCTCAGACGACAATACAGTTCAGACAATACATCTCAGACGACAATACAGTTCAGACAATACATCTCAGACGACAATACAGTTCAGACAATATATCTCAGACGACAATACAGTTCAGACAATACATCTCAGACGACAATACAGGTCAGACGACAATACAGTTCAGACGACAATACAGTTCAGACAATACATCTCAGACGACAATACAGGTCAGACGACAATACAGTTCAGACAATACATCTCAGACGACAATACAGGTCAGACGACAATACAGTTCAGACAATACATCTCAGACGACAATACAGGTCAGACGACAATATATCTCAGACGACAATACAGGTCAGACGACAATACAGTTCAGACAATACATCTCAGACGACAATACAGGTCAGACGACAATATATCTCAGACGACAATACAGGTCAGACGACAATATATCTCAGACGACAATACAGTTCAGACGACAATACAGTTCAGACAATACATCTCAGACGACAATACAGGTCAGACGACAATACAGTTCAGACAATACATCTCAGACGACAATACAGGTCAGACGACAATATATCTCAGACGACAATACAGTTCACACGACAATACAGTTCAGACAATACATCTCAGACGACAATACAGGTCAGACGACAATACAGTTCAGACAATATATCTCAGACGACAATACAGTTCAGACGACAATACAGTTCAGACAATACATCTCAGACGACAATACAGGTCAGACGACAATACAGGTCAGACGACAATATATCTCAGACGACAATACAGTTCAGACAATACATCTCAGACGACAATACAGTTCAGACAATACATCTCAGGCGACAATATATCTCAGACGACAATACAGGTCAGGCGACAATACAGGTCAGACGACAATACAGGTCAGGCGACAATATATCTCAGACGACAATATATCTCAGACGACAATATATCTCAGACGACAATATATCTCAGACGACAATACAGGTCAGGCGACAATATATCTCAGACGACAATACAGTTCAGACAATACATCTCAGACGACAATACAGTTCAGACAATACATCTCAGACGACAATATATCTCAGACGACAATATATCTCAGACGACAATACAGTTCAGACAATATATCTCAGACGACAATATATCTCAGACGACAATACAGGTCAGACGACAATATATCTCAGACGACAATACAGGTCAGGCGACAATATATCTCAGACGACAATATATCTCAGGCGACAATACAGTTCAGACAATACATCTCAGACGACAATACAGTTCAGACAATACATCTCAGACGACAATACAGTTCAGACAATACATCTCAGACGACAATACAGTTCAGACAATACATCTCAGACGACAATACAGTTCAGACAATACATCTCAGACGACAATACAGTTCAGACAATACATCTCAGACGACAATACAGGTCAGCCGACAATATATCTCAGACGACAATACAGTTCAGACGACAATACAGTTCAGACAATACATCTCAGACGACTATACAGTTCAGACAATATATCTCAGACGACAATACAGTTCAGACGACAATACAGTTCAGACAATATATCTCAGACGACAATACAGTTCAGACGACAATACAGTTCAGACAATATATCTCAGACGACAATACAGTTCAGACGACAATACAGTTCAGACAATACATCTCAGACGACAATACAGTTCAGACAATACATCTCAGACGACAATACAGGTCAGGCGACAATACATCTCAGACGACAATATATCTCAGACGACAATATATCTCAGACGACAATATATCTCAGACGACAATACATCTCAGACGACAATACATCTCAGACGACAATACATCTCAGACGACAATACATCTCAGACGACAATACATCTCAGACGACAATACAGTTCAGACAATACATCTCAGACGACAATACAGGTCAGACGACAATACATTCAGACAAATACATCTCAGACGACAATACAGGTCAGACAATACAGTTCAGACAATACATCTCAGACGACAATACAGGTCAGACGACAATACAGTTCAGACAATACATCTCAGACGACAATACAGTTCAGACAATACATCTCAGACGACAATACAGTTCAGACAATACATCTCAGACGACAATACAGTTCAGACAATACATCTCAGACGACAATACAGTTCAGACAATACATCTCAGACGACAATACAGTTCAGACAATACATCTCAGACGACAATACAGGTCAGGCGACAATATATCTCAGACGACAATACAGTTCAGACGACAATACAGTTCAGACAATACATCTCAGACGACAATACAGTTCAGACAATACATCTCAGACGACAATACAGTTCAGACAATACATCTCAGACGACAATACAGGTCAGGCGACAATATATCTCAGACGACAATATATCTCAGACGACAATACAGTTCAGACAATACATCTCAGACGACAATACAGTTCAGACAATACATCTCAGACGACAATACAGTTCAGACAATACATCTCAGACGACAATACAGTTCAGACAATACATCTCAGACGACAATACAGTTCAGACAATACATCTCAGACGACAATACAGTTCAGACAATACATCTCAGACGACAATACAGTTCAGACAATACATCTCAGACGACAATACAGTTCAGACAATACATCTCAGACGACAATACAGTTCAGACAATACATCTCAGACGACAATACAGTTCAGACAATACATCTCAGACGACAATACAGTTCAGACAATACATCTCAGACGACAATACAGTTCAGACAATACATCTCAGACGACAATACAGTTCAGACAATACATCTCAGACGACAATACAGTTCAGACAATACATCTCAGACGACAATACAGTTCAGACGAC
The DNA here is from genome assembly GCA_032433765.1 of Megaustenia siamemsis. Lineage (NCBI taxonomy): Eukaryota > Metazoa > Mollusca > Gastropoda > Stylommatophora > Ariophantidae > Megaustenia > Megaustenia siamemsis. The sequence continues at coordinate 30,249 of JAVIAB010000081.1, read as the reverse complement.
AATACAGTTCAGACAATACATCTCAGACGACAATACAGTTCAGACGACAATACAGTTCAGACGACAATACAGTTCAGACGACAATACAGGTCAGGCGACAATATATCTCAGACGACAATACATCTCAGACGACAATACATCTCAGACGACAATACATCTCAGACGACAATACATCTCAGACGACAATACATCTCAGACGACAATACATCTCAGACGACAATACATCTCAGACGACAATACAGGTCAGGCGACAATACATCTCAGACGACAATACAGTTCAGACGACAATACAGTTCAGACAATACATCTCAGACGACAATACAGTTCAGACGACAATACAGTTCAGACGACAATACAGTTCAGACGACAATACAGTTCAGACGACAATACAGTTCAGACGACAATACAGGTCAGGCGACAATATATCTCAGACGACAATACATCTCAGACGACAATACATCTCAGACGACAATACATCTCAGACGACAATACATCTCAGACGACAATACATCTCAGACGACAATACATCTCAGACGACAATACATCTCAGACGACAATACAGGTCAGGCGACAATACATCTCAGACGACAATACATCTCAGACGACAATACATCTCAGACGACAATACATCTCAGACGACAATACAGGTCAGGCGACAATACATCTCAGACGACAATATATCTCAGACGACAATACATCTCAGACGACAATATATCTCAGACGACAATATATCTCAGACGACAATACATCTCAGACGACAATACATCTCAGACGACAATACAGGTCAGGCGACAATACATCTCAGACGACAATACATCTCAGACGACAATATATCTCAGACGACAATACATCTCAGACGACAATACATCTCAGACGACAATATATCTCAGACGACAATACAGCTCAGACGACAATACAGCTCAAACGACCCTACAATTTAATCAATACAGCACAGAAGTAAAAACGGCTAAGACGACAATACAACTCAGTAAACTGTCAACAAGTGGCGAGGGTAGAACTGTCAACGAGTGGCGAGGGTAAACTATCAACGAGTGGTGAGGGTAGAACTGTCAACGAGTGGCGAGGGTAGAACTATCAACGAGTGGTGAGGGTAGAACTATCAACGAGTGGTGAGGGTAGAACTATCAACGAGTGGTGAGGGTAGAACTATCAACGAGTGGTGAGGGTAGAACTATCAACGAGTGGTGAGGGTAGAACTGTCAACGAGTGGCGAGGGTAGAACTATCAACGAGTGGTGAGGGTAGAACTATCAACGAGTGGTGAGGGTAGAACTATCAACGAGTGGCGAGGGTAGAACTATCAACGAGTGGTGAGGGTAGAACTATCAACGAGTGGTGAGGGTAGAACTATCAACGAGTGGCGAGGGTAGAACTATCAACGAGTGGTGAGGGTAGAACTATCAACGAGTGGTGAGGGTAGAACTATCAACGAGTGGTGAGGGTAGAACTGTCAACGAGTGGCGAGGGTAGAACTGTCAACGAGTGGCGAGGGTAGAACTGTCAACGAGTGGCGAGGGTAAACTATCAACGAGTGGTGAGGGTAGAACTGTCAACGAGTGGCGAGGGTAGAACTGTCAACGAGTGGCGAGGGTAGAACTGTCAACGAGTGGCGAGGGTAGAACTGTCAACGAGTGGCGAGGGTAGAACTGTCAACGAGTGGCGAGGGTAGAACTGTCAACGAGTGGCGAGGGTAGAACTGTCAACGAGTGGCGAGGGTAGAACTGTCAACGAGTGGCGAGGGTAGAACTGTCAACGAGTGGCGAGGGTAGAACTGTCAACGAGTGGTGAGGGTAGAACTGTCAACGAGTGGTGCGGGTAGAACTGTCAACGAGTGGCGAGGGTAGAACTGTCAACGAGTGGTGAGGGTAGAAATGTCAACGAGTGGTGAGGGTAGAACTGTCAACGAGTGGCGCGGGTAGAAACTGTCAACGAGTGGTGCGGGTAGAACTGTCAACGAGTGGCGCGGGGAGAACTGTCAACGAGTGGCGCGGGGAGAACTGTCAACGAGTGGCGCGGGGAGAACTGTCAACGTGTGGTGCGGTTAGAACTGTCAACGAGTGGCGCGGAGAGAACTGTCAACGAGTGGTGCGGTTAGAACTGTCCTTAAATATAGACCTGCATGTCGTTCACGATGTTTTTAAATCCACAAGCAAATCATAGCTATGATTGTACGTGTCACATCCCCCCTTACCCTCTCATTTACGGCTGAATGAATCATATCTTCCTTTACTCTCTCATTTACGGCTGTATGGACCATATCTTCCCTTACTCTCTCATTTACGGCTGTATGAACCATATCTTCCCTTACTCTCTCATTTACGGCTGAATGAACCATATCTTCCCTTACTCTCTCATTTACGGCTGTATGAACCATATCTTCCCTTACTCTCTCATTTACGGCTGTATGGACCATATCTTCCCTTACTCTCTCATTTACGGCTGTATGGACCATATCTTCCCTTACTCTCTCATTTACGGCTGTATGGACCATATCTTCCCTTACTCTCTCATTTACGGCTGAATGGACCATATCTTCCCTTACTCTCTCATTTACGGCTGTATGGACCATATCTTCCCTTACTCTCTCATTTACGGCTGTATGGACCATATCTTCCCTTACTCTCTCATTTACGGCTGTATGGACCATATCTTCCCTTACTCCCACATTCACGGCTGCACAGACCATATCTTACTCCCAGTCAGGGCTGCACAGACCATATCTTACTCCCACAGCCACGGCTGCACAGACCATATCTTACCCATACAGCCACGGCTGCACAGACCATATCTTACTCCCAGTCAGGGCTGCACAGACCATATCTTACTCCCACAGTAACGGCAGCACAGACCATATCTTACTCCCACAGCCACGGCTGCACAGACCATATCTTACCCATACAGCCACGGCTGCACAGACCATATCTTACTCCCAGTCAGGGCTGCACAGACCATATCTTACTCCCACAGTAACGGCAGCACAGACCATATCTTACTCCCACAGTAACGGCAGCACAGACCACATCTTACCCTCACAGCAGCAAAGACCATATCCTACCCCCACAGCAGCACAGACCACATCTTACCACCACAGCAGCACAGAACCATATCTTACCCCCACAGCAGCACAGACCATATCTTACCCCCACAACAGCCCAGACCATATCTTACCCCCACAGCAGCCCAGACCATATCTTACCCCCACAGCAGCCCAGACCATATCTTACCCCCACAGCAGCACAGACCATATCTTACCCCCACAGCAGCACAGACCATATCTTACCCCCACAGCAGCACAGACCATATCTTACCCCCACAGCAGCACAGACCATATCTTACCCCCACAGCAGCACAGACCATATCCTACCCCCACAGCAGCACAGACCATATCTTACCCCCACAGCAGCACAGACCATATCTTACCCCCACAGCAGCACAGACCATATCTTACCCCCACAGCAGCACAGACCATATCTTACCCCCACAGCAGCACAGACCATATCTTACCCCCACAGCAGCACAGACCATATCTTACCCCCACAGCAGCACAGACCATATCCTACCCCACAGCAGCACAGACCATATCTTACCCCCACAGCAGCACAGACCATATCTTACCCCCACAGCAGCACAGACCATATCCTACCCCCACAGCAGCGCTGGCAATGTGAGATCAAATGCTGGGATATTGTTTCGCCACAAACGTGACCAGAACAAACACTCCGCCAGGGAAGACCTCCTTCAAGGACACGTAGGGGGCGTGGTGGGGTACAAAACGTCACCACTCGCTGCAACCAATCAATATCAAGGATCCGTGTTTCCGGTTGTATGGCGCATGTGCTGGCAGTGTGCTGGCGACGAAGTCTGATTGGTCGACTCAAATGTGTAGCGAGGGGGGGGGAGGGGGGGACTTATCCTGGTTTAGGGGTGTAGGCTTACCCTTTCTTTCAAACTGAATGATATCACTAGATGTAGGAGTCAGGACTCACACTGAATGATATCACTAGATGTTGGAGTCAGGACTCACACTGGATGATATCACTAGATGTAGGAGTCAGGACTCACACTGAATGATATCACTAGATGTAGGAGTCAGGACTCACACTGGATGATATCACTAGATGTAGGAGTCAGGACTCACACTGAATGATATCACTAGATGTAGGAGTCAGGACTCACACTGAATGATATCACTAGATGTTGGAGTCAGGACTCACACTGGATGATATCACTAGATGTAGGAGTCAGGACTCACACTGGATGATATCACTAGATGTAGGAGTCAGGACTCACACTGAATGATATCACTAGATGTTGGAGTCAGGACTCACACTGAATGATATCACTAGATGTAGGAGTCAAGACTCTCACATGATGATATCACTAGATGTTGGAGTCAGGACTCTCACTGGATGATATCACTGGATGTAGGAGTCAAGACTCTCACTGGATGATATCACTGGATGTAGGAGTCAAGACTCTCACTGGATGATATCACTGGATGTAGGAGTCAGGACTCTCACTGGATGATATCACCAGATGTAGGAGTCAGGACTCTCACTGGATGATATCACTAGATGTAGGAGTCAAGACTCTCACTGGATGATATCACTAGATGTAGGAGTCAAGACTCTCACTGGATATCACTGGATGTAGGAGTCAGGACTCTCACTGGATGATATCACTGGATGTAGGAGTCAGGACTCACACTGAATGATATAACTGGATGTAGGACTCACATTGAATGATACCACTGGATGTAGGAGTCAGGACTCACAGTGGATGTAGGAGTCAGGACTCACACTGAATGATATCACTGGATGTAGGAGTCAGGACTCTCGCTGGATGTAGGAGTCAGGACTCTCACTGGATGATATCACTGGATGTAGGAGTCAGGACGTACACTGAATGATATCACTGGATGTAGGAGTCAGTACTGACACTGAATGATATCAACAATAGATGTAGGAGTCACCGTAAAGTCCAGTAGGTTTGACCAAAACAGCGATGGTAAAACTGTTTCTGTGTTCATGGCGGACCCTTGTGGACAGTTCCCAAACTAAAGGCAAGAGTAGAGATGGTGGCCACATCAACGGGTGGGACAGAGTTATCGCATGACATCAACAGGTGGGACAGAGTCATCGCATGACATCACAGGTGGGACAGAGTCATCGCATGACATCAACAGGTGGGACAGAGTCATCGCATGACATCACAGGTGGGACAGAGTCATCGCATGACATCAACAGGTGGGACAGAGTCATCGCATGACATCAACAGGTGGGACAGAGTCATCGCATGACATCAACAGGTGGGTCAGAGTCATCGCATGACATCAACAGGTGGGACAGAGTCATCGCATGACATCAACAGGTGGGACAGAGTCATCGCATGACATCAACCAGTACAGGACATCAACAACCAGCGCATGACATCAACCAGTGCAGGACATCAACCAGTGCAGGACATCAACAACCAGTACAGGACATCAACAACCAGTGTAGGACATCAACAACCAACGAATGAGATCAACCAGTACAGGACATCAACAACCAGTACAGGACATCAACCAGTGCATGACATTAACCAGTGCAGGACATCAACAACCAGTGCAGGACATCAACCAGTGCAGGACATCAACAACCAGTACAGGACATCAACAACCAGTACAGGACATCAACAACCAGTACAGGACATCAACAACCAGTACAGGACATCAACCAGTGCATGACATTAACCAGTGCAGGACATCAACAACCAGTGCAGGACATCAACCAGTGCAGGACATCAACAACCAGTACAGGACATCAACAACCAGTACAGGACATCAACAACCAGTACAGGACATCAACAACCAGTACAGGACATCAACAACCAGCGAAGGAGATCAACCAGTACAGGACATCAACAACCAGTGCAGGACATCAACAACCAGTGCAGGACATCAACAACCAGCGAATGAGATCAACCAGTGCAGGACATCAACAACCAGTGCAGGACATCAACCAGTGCATGACATTAACCAGTGCAGGACATCAACAACCAGTGCAGGACATCAACAACCAGTGCAGGACATCAACAACCAGTACAGGACATCAACAACCAACGCATGACATCAACCAGTGCAGGACATCAACAACCAGTACAGGACATCAACAACCAACGCATGACATCAACCAGTACAGGACATCAACAACCAGCGCATGACATCAACCAGTACAGGACATCAACCAGCACATGACATCAACCAGTGCAGGACATCAACAACCAGTACAGGACATCAACAACCAACGCATGACATCAACCAGTACAGGACATCAACAACCAGCGCATGACATCAACCAGTACAGGACATCAACCAGCACATGACATCAACCAGTGCATGACATCAACCAGTGCATGACATCAACCAGCACATGACATCAACCAGTGCATGACATCAACCAGTGCATGACATTAACCAGCGCATGACATTAACCAGCGCATGACATCAACCAGCTCAAGACATCAACCAGCGCATGACATCAACCAGCCACTTAGAGTAGACAGACAATTAAAGCTTTATGTAAACAATCACGCGGACTGAGCCTCAAAACAATATGCGTAAACACTTTAAAACAGGAAGTGTCGTCAGTTCAGATCAAGAAGTGTCATCAGTACAAAACAAGAAGTGTCATCAGTACAAAACAAGAAGTATCATCAATACAAAACAATAAGTGTCATGAGTACAAAACAGGAAGTGTGGTCAGTACAAAACAGGAAGTGTGGTCAGTACAAAACAAGAAGTGTCATCAGTACAAAACAAGAAGTGTCATCAGTACAAAACATGAAGTGTCATCAGTACAAAACAAGAAGTGACATCAGTACAAAACAAGAAGTATCATCAGTACAAAACAAGAAGTGTCATGAGTACAAAACATGAAGTGTCATCAGTACAAAATAAGAAGTGTCATCAGTACAAAACAGGAAGTGTCATCAGTACAAAACAAGAAGTGTCATCAGTATAAAAGAGGAAGTGTAGTCAGTTAAAACAAGAAGTACCGTCAGTACAAAACAGGAAGTGTCATCAGTACAAAACAAGAAGTGTCATCAGTACAAAACAAGAAGTGTCATCAGTAAAAACGGGAAGTGTCGTCAGTACAAAATAGGAAGTGTCATCAGTACAAAACAGGAAGTGTCATCAGTACAAAACAGGAAGTGTCATCAGTACAAAACAAGAAGTGTCATCAGTAAAAAACGGAAAGTGTCGTCAGTACAAAACAGGAAGTGTCGTCAGTACAAAATAGGAAGTGTCATCAGTACAAAACAGGAAGTGTCGTCAGTACAAAACAAGAAGTGTCATCAGTAAAAAACGGGAAGTGTCGTCAGTACAAAACAGGAAGTGTCGCCAGTACAAAACAGGAAGTGTCATCAGTAAAAAACGGGAAGTGTCATCAGTACAAAACAAGAAGTGTCATTAGTGACAAAACAGGAAGTGTCATCAGTACAAAACAAGAAGTGTCACTAGTGACAAAATAGGAAGTGTCATCAGTACAAAACCTGGAAGTGTCATCAGTAAAAAACAGGAAGTGTCATCAGTACAAAACAAGAAGTGTCGTCAGTACAAAACAGGAAGTATATTCAGTGACAAAACAGGAAGTGACATAAGTGACAAAACAGGAAGTGTCATGAGTACAAAATAAGAAGTTTCACCAGTACAAAACAAGAAGTGTCGTCAGTACAAAACAGGAAGTGTCATCAGTAACAAAACAGGAAGTGTCATCAGTACAAAATAAAAGGTTTCACCAGTACAAAACAAGAAGTGTCATCAGTACAAAACAGGAAGTGTCATCAGTACAAAACAGGAAGTGTCATCAGTACAAAACAAGAACTGTCATCGGTACAAAACAGGAAGTGTCATTAGTACAAAACAAGAACTGTCATCAGTACAAAACAGGAAGTGCCATTAGTACAAAATAAGAACTGTCATCAGTACAAAACAGGAAGTGTCATTAGTACAAAACAAGAACTGTCATCAGTACAAAACAGGAAGTGTCATTACTACAAAACAAGAAGTGTCATTACTACAAAACAAGAAGTGTCATCAGTACAACACAAGATGGCAGAAAAGGATTAAAGGAAAAATCAGAAATTTAGAAATAGAGAAATTAGAACATATGTATAGTGCACCATTCAACAGAAAGTAATAGTAAACATTTATCTTACAACAGGGAGTAATAGTAAACATTTATCTTACAACAGGGAGTAATAGTAAACATTTATCTTACAACAGGGAGTAATAGTAAACATTTATCTTACAACAGGAGTAATAGTAAACATTTATCTTACAACAGAGAGTAATAGTAAACATTTATCTTACAGCAGGGAGTAATAGTAAAACATTTATCTTACAACAGAGAGTAATAGTAAACATTTATCTTACAACAGAGAGTAATAGTAAACATTTAGCATACAACAGAGAGTAATAGTAAACATTTAGCATACAACAGAGAGTAATAGTAAACATTTATCTTACAACAGGGAGTAATAGTAAACATTTAGCATACAACAGAGAGTAATAGTAAACATTTAGCATACAACAGAGAGTAATAGTAAACATTTATCTTACAACAGGGAGTAATAGTAAACATTTAGCATACAACAGAGAGTAATAGTAAACATTTAGCATACAACAGAAAGTAATAGTAAACATTTATCTTACAACAGGGAGTAATAGTAAACATTTAGCTTACAACAGAGAGTAATAGTAAACAATTAGCTTACAACAGAGAGTAATAGTAAACATTTATCTTACAACAGAGAGTAATAGTAAACATTTATCATACAACAGAGAGTAACACTAAACATTTAGCTTACAACAGAGAGTAATAGTAAACATTTATCTTACAACAGAGAGTAATAGTAAACATTTAGCTTACAACAGAGAGTAATAGTAAACATTTAGCTTACAACAGAGAGTAATAGTAAACATTTAGCTTACAACAGAGAGTAATAGTAAACATTTAGCTTACAACAGGGAGTAATAGTAAACATTTAGCTTACAACAGAGAGTAATAGTAAACATCTATCTTACAACAGAGAGTAATAGTAAACATCTATATTACAACAGGGAGTAATAGTAAACATTTAGCTTACAACAGAGAGTAATAGTAAACATATTTACCTTACAACAGAGATTAATGACAGATATATGTTAGAGACAGACAGTAGCAGTTAGAGACAGACATAGTCAGCTAGAGACAGACAGAAGCAATACGAAACAGAGAGAGGCCGTTAGAAAATTCAAGAAAGAGAAACAGATAGAGGCCGTTACAAAATGCAAAAGACAGAGACAATTAGAGAGAGACATAAGCCGTTACAGACAGGCGGAAGCAGTTAGGGGCAGATAGAAGCAGTTGCAATTACACACATAAGCAGGGACAGACAAGCAGTTACAGACAGACAAAAGCAGTTACAGACAGACAGAAGCAGTTACAGACAGACAAGCAGTTACAGACAGATAGAACCAGTTACAGACATACAGAAACAGTTACAGACATACAGAAACAGTTACAGACAGACAGAATCAGTTACAGACAGACGTAATCAGTTACCGACAGACGGAAGCAGTTACAGACAGACAAAGGCAATACAGACAGACAAAAGCCGTTAAAGACAGACAAAAGCAGTTACAGACAGACAAAAGCAGTTACATGCAGACAGAAGCAGTTACAGACAGACAGAAGCAGTTACAGACAGACAGAAGCAGTTACAGACAGACAGAAGCAGTTACAGACAGACAGAATCAGTTACAGACAGACAGAAGCAGTTACAGACAGACAGAATCAGTTACAGACAGAATCAGTTACAGACAGACTGAATCAGTTACAGACAGACAAAATCAGTTGCATAGTTTTCAAAATGATACAGAGAGTTGAGAGTTAAAAACTGACGGAGAACTTGACAAAGACTTAGGAGGGAAAACAGAGACTGATGGGGGAAACAGAGACTTAGGAGGGAAAACAGAGACTGATGGGGGAAACAGAGACTTAGGAGGGAAAACAGAGACTGATGGGGAAAACAGAGACTTAGGAGGGAAAACAGAGACTTAGGAGGGAAAACAGAGACTTAGGAGGGAAAACAGAAACTTAGGAGGGAAAACAGAGACTTAGGAGGGAAAACAGAGACTTAGGAGGGAAAACAGAGACTTAGGAGGGAAAACAGAAACTTAGGAGGGAAAACAGAAACTTAGGAGGGAAAACAGACTTAGGAGGGAAAACAGAGACTTAGGAGGAAAACAGAGACAGAGACTTGGGAGGGAACACAGAGACAGAGACTTGGGAGGGAACACAGAGACTTAGGAGTGAAAACAGAGACAGAGACCTAGGAGGGAAATTAGAGACAGAGACTTGGGAGGGAAAACAGAGACTTAGGAGGGAAAACAGAGACTTAGGAGGGAAAACAGAGACAGAGACTTGGGAGAGAACACAGAGACTTAGGAGTGAAAACAGAGACAGAGACCTAGGAGGGAAATTAGAGACAGAGACTTGGGAGGGAAAACAGAGACTTATGAGGGAAAACAGAGACAGAGACCTAGGAGGGGAAAATAGAGACAGAGACTAAGGAGGGAACACAAAGACTTAGGAGGGAACACAGAAAGAGACTTAGGAGGGAAGACAGAGACTTGGGAGGGAAAACAGAGACTTAGGAGGGAACACAGACAAACACTTAGGAGGGAAACAGAGACAGAGACTTGGGGGGGGAGAAAAGAGACGTAGGAGGGAAAACAGAGACAGAGACCTAGGAGGGAAAACAGAGACTTAGGAGGAAAAACAGAGACAGAGACCTAGGAGGGAAAACAGAGACTTAGGAGGGAAAACAGAGATAGAGACCTAGGAGGGAAAACAGAGATTTAGGAGCGAAAACAGAGACAGAGACCTAGGAGGGAAAAAAGAGACTTAGGAGGAAAAACAGACAGAGACAGATATTTGGGAGGGAAAACAGATACTTAGAAGGGAAAACAGAGACAGAGACTTAGGAGGGGAAACAGAGACAGATACTTGGGAGGGAAAACAGAGACAGAGACTTAGGATGGAACACAAAGACTTAGGAGGGAACACAGACCGAGACTTAGGAGGGAACACAAAGACTTAGGAGGAAACACAGACATAGACTTAGGAGGGAAAACAGAGACTTAAGAGGGAAAACAGAGACAGAGACTTATGAGGGAAAACAGAGACAGAGACTTACGGGGGAACACAAAGACTTAGGAGGAAAATCAGAGACAGAGACTTAGGAGGGAAAACAGAGACTTAGGAGGGAAAATAGAGACAGAGACTTGGGAGGTAAAACAGAGACTTAGGAGGGAAAACAGAGACAGAGACCTAGGAGGGAACACAAAGACTTTGGAGGGAAACAGACAGAGACTTAGGATGGAACACAAAGACTTAGGAGGGAACACGGACCAAGACTTAGGAGGGAACACAAAGACTTAGGAGGAAACACAGACATAGACTTAGGAGGGAAAACAGAGACTTAAGAGGGAAAACAGAGACAAAGACTTATGAGGGAAAACAGAGACAAGGACTTACGAGGGAACACAAAGACTTAGGGGGAAAATCAGAGACAGAGACTTAGGAGGGACAACAGAGACTTAGGAGGGAAAATAGAGACAGAGACTTGGGAGGTAAAACAGAGACTTAGGAGGGAAAACAGAGACAGAGACCTAGTAGGGAACACAAAGACTTTGGAGGGAAAACAGAGACAGAGACAGAGACCTAGGAGGGAAAACAGAGACTTAGGAGGGAAAACAGAGACAGAGACCTAGGAGGGAAAACAGAGACTTAGGAGGGAAAACAGAGACAGAGATTTGGGAGGGAAAACAGATACTTAGAAGGGAAAACAGAGACAGAGACCTAGGAGGGAAAACAGAGACTTAGGAGGGAAAACAGAGACAGATATTGGGAGGGAAAACAGATACAGATACTTGGGAGGGAAAACAGAGACAGAGACTTAGGAGGGAAAACAGAGACAGACTTAGGAGGGAACACAAAGACTTAGGAGGGAAAACAGAGACAGAGACTTAGGATGGAACACAAAGACTTGGGAGGGAACACAGACCGAGACTTAGGAGGGAACACAGACATAGACTTAGGAGGGAAAACAGAGACTTAAGAGGGAAAACAGAGACAGAGACCTAGGAGCGAAAACAGAGATAGAGAGTTATGAGGGAAAACAGGGACAGAGACTTACGAGGGAACACAAAGACTTAGGAGGAGAGACAGAGACTTAGGAGGGAAAACAGAGACATAGGAGGGAAAATAGAGACAGAGACTTGGGGGGAAAACAGAGACTTAGGAGGGAAAACAGAGACAGAGACCTAGGAGGAAACACAAAGACTTTGGAGGGAAAACAGAGACTTGGGGGGGGGGGGGGGGACAGACTTGGGGGGGGGGAACAGAGACTTAGGAGGGAAAACAGAGACAGAGACATAGGAGGGAAACAGAGACAGAGACTTGGGAGGGAAAACAGAGACAGAGACTTGGGAGGGAACACAAAGACTTAGGAAGGAAAATAGAGACAGAGACTTAGGAGGGAACACAAAGACTTAGGAGGGAAAATAGAGACTTAGGAGGGAACACAAAGACTTAGGAGGGAAAATAGAGACTTAGGAGGGAACACAAAGACTTAGGAGGGAAAATAGAGACTTAGGAGGGAACACAAAGACTTAGGATGGAAAATAGAGACTTAGGAGGGAACACAAAGACTTAGGAGGGAACACAAAGACTTAGGAGGGAAAATAGAGACTTAGGAGGGAACACAAAGACTTAGGAGGAAAATAGAGACAGACTTAGGAGGGAACACAAAGACTTAGGAGAGAAAATAGAGATTTAGGAGGGAACACAAAGACTTAGGAGGGAAAATAGAGACTTAGGAGGGAACACAAAGACTTAGGAGGGAAAATAGAGACTTAGGAGGGAACACAAAGACTTAGGAAGGAAAATAGAGACAGAGACTTAGGAGGGAACACAAAGACTTAGGAGGGAAAATAGAGACTTAGGAGGGAACACAAAGACTTAGGAGGAAAATAGAGACTTAGGAGGGAACACAAAGACTTAGGAGGGAAAATAGAGACTTAGGAGGGAACACAAAGACTTAGGAGGGAAAATAGAGACTTAGGGGGGAACACAAAGACTTAGGAGGGAAAATAGAGACTTAGGAAGGAACACAAAGACTTAGGAGGGAACACAAAGACTTAGGAGGGAACACAAAGACTTAGGAGGGAAAACCGAGACTTAGGAACACAAAGACTTAGGAGGGAAAACAGAGACAAAGACTTAGGAGGGAACACAAAGACTTAGGAGGGAAAATAGAGACAGAGACTTAGGAGGGAAAACAGAGACAAAGACTTAGGAGGGAACACAAAGACTTAGGAGGGAACACAGAGACAGAGATTTAAGAGAGAACAAAGAGACTAAGGAGGGAACAGATAGACAGAGACTTAGGAGGGAACACAAAGACATAGGAGGGAACACAAAGACTTAGGAGGGAACACAAAGACTTAGGAGGGAACACAGACAGACTTAGGAGGGCAAATAGAGACTTAGTAGGGAACACAAAGACTTAGGAGTGAACACAAAGACTTAGGATGGAACACATAGACTAAGGAGGGGACACAGAGACTTAGGAGGGAACACAGAGACTTAGAAGAGAACACAAAGACTTAGGAGGGAACACAAAGACTTAGGAGGGAACACAGAGACTTAGGAGGGAACACAGAGACAGAGATTTAAGAGAGAACAAAGAGACTAAGGAGGGAACAGATAGACAGAGACTTAGGAGGGAACACAGGGACATAGACTTAGGAGGGAACACAAAGACTAAGCAAGGAACACAGAGACAGAGACTTAAGAGAGAACAAAGAGACTAAGGAGGGAACAGATAGACAGAGACTTAGGAGGGAAAACAGAGACTTAGGAGGGAAAATAGAGACAGAGAGTTAGGAGGGAACACAGAGACTTAGGAGGGAACACAGACACAGAGACTTAGGAGGTAACACAAAGACTTAGGAGGGAACACAGAGACAGAGACTTAGGAGGGAACACAAAGACTTAGGAGGGAACACAGAGACAGAGACTTAGGAGGGAACACAGAGACAGAGACTTAGGAGGGAACACAAAGACTAAGCAGGGAACACAGAGATTTAGGAGGGAACACAGAGACATAGGAGGGAACACAAAGACTAAGCAGGGAAAACAGAGACAGAGACTTAAGAGAAAACAAAGAGACTAAGGAGGGAACAGATAGACAGAGACTTAGGAGGGAACACAGAGACAGGGAGTTAAGAGGGAACAGAGAGAATGAGGCTTAGGAGGAAACAGAGATAGACTGAGACCTTGAAATGAATTCAGAACTAGATAGAGACTACAGAGATCTGAGATGGATTCAAAGAGATAGGAAATGAAGCAACAGGATGACTGAGACTAGGCAGGAGAGACATGCTCGTGATTCTTTCGTTCATGGAGGAGCACAGTCAAACACCACGAGAGAGAGAGAGAGAGAGAGAGAGACATGCTCGTGATTCTTTCGTTCATGGAGGAGCACAGTCAAACACCACGAGAGAGAGAGAGAGAGAGAGAGAGAGAGAGAGAGACATGCTCGTGATTCTTTCGTTCATGAAGGAGCACAGTCAAACACCACGAGAGAGAGAGAGAGACATGCTCGTGATTCTTTCGTTCATGGAGGAGCACAGTCAAACACCACGAGAGAGAGAGTGAGAGTGAGAGAGAGAGAGAGAGAGACATGCTCGTGATTCTTTCGTTCATGGAGGAGCACAGTCAAACACCACGAGAGAGAGAGAGACATGCTCATGATTCTTTCGTTCATGGAGGAGCACAGTCAAACACCACGAGAGAGAGAGAGAGAGAGAGAGAGAGAGAGATGCTCGTGATTCTTTCGTTCATGGAGGAGCACAGTCAAACACCACGAGAGAGAGAGAGAGAGAGAGAGAGACATGCTCATGATTCTTTCGTTCATGGAGGAGCACAGTCAAACACCACGAGAGAGAGAGAGAGAGAGACATGCTCGTGATTCTTTCGTTCATGGAGGAGCACAGTCAAACACCACAAGAGAGAGAGAGAGAGAGAGAGAGAGAGAGACATGCTCGTGATTCTTTCGTTCATGGAGGAGCACAGTCAAACACCACGAGAGAGAGAGAGAGAGAGAGACAGGCTCGTGATTCTTTCGTTCATGGAGGAGCACAGTCAAACACCACGAGAGAGAGAGAGAGAGAGAGAGAGAGAGAGAGAGAGAGACATGCTCGTGATTCTTTCGTTCATGGAGGAGCACAGTCAAACACCACGAGAGAGAGAGAGACAGGCTCGTGATTCTTTCGTTCATGGAGGAGCACAGTCAAACACCACGAGAGAGAGAGAGAGAGACATGCTCATGATTCTTTCGTTCATGGAGGAGCACAGTCAAACACCACGAGAGAGAGAGAGAGAGAGACATGCTCATGATTCTTTCGTTCATGGAGGAGCACAGTCAAACACCACGAGAGAGAGAGAGACAGGCTCATGATTCTTTCGTTCATGGAGGAGCACAGTCAAACACCACGAGAGAGAGAGAGAGAGAGAGAGAGAGAGAGACATGCTCATGATTCTTTCGTTCATGGAGGAGCACAGTCAAACACCACGAGAGAGAGAGAGAGAGAGAGAGAGACATGCTCGTGATTCTTTCGTTCATGGAGGAGCACAGTCAAACACCACGAGAGAGAGAGAGAGAGAGAGAGAGAGACATGCTCGTGATTCTTTCGTTCATGAAGGAGCACAGTCAAACACCACGAGAGAGAGAGAGAGAGAGAGAGAGACAGGCTCATGATTCTTTCGTTCATGGAGGAGCACAGTCAAACACCACGAGAGAGAGAGAGACAGGCTCGTGATTCTTTCGTTCATGGAGGAGCACAGTCAAACACCACGAGAGAGAGAGAGAGAGAGAGAGAGAGACAGGCTCGTGATTCTTTCGTTCATGGAGGAGCACAGTCAAACACCACGAGAGAGAGAGAGAGAGAGAGAGAGAGAGAGAGAGACATGCTCGTGATTCTTTCGTTCATGGAGGAGCACAGTCAAACACCACGAGAGAGAGAGAGAGAGAGAGAGAGGCTCATGATTCTTTCGTTCATGGAGGAGCACAGTCAAACACCACGAGAGAGAGAGAGACAGGCTCATGATTCTTTCGTTCATGGAGGAGCACAGTCAAACACCACGAGAGAGAGAGAGAGAGACAGGCTCGTGATTCTTTCGTTCATGGAGGAGCACAGTCAAACACCACGAGAGAGAGAGAGAGAGACATGCTCGTGATTCTTTCGTTCATGGAGGAGCACAGTCAAACACCATGAGAGAGAGAGAGAGAGGCTCGTGATTCTTTCGTTCATGGAGGAGCACAGTCAAACACACGAGAGAGAGAGAGAGGCTCGTGATTCTTTCGTTCATGGAGGAGCACAGTCAAACACCACGAGAGAGAGAGAGAGAGAGAGAGAGAGAGAGAGAGAGAGAGAGGCTCGTGATTCTTTCGTTCATGGAGGAGCACAGTCAAACACCACGAGAGAGAGAGAGAGAGAGAGAGAGAGAGAGAGAGAGAGACATGCTCGTTATTCTTTCGTTCATGAAGGAGCACAGTCAAACACCATGAGAGAGAGAGAGAGAAAGAGAGAGAGACGGCCAATAACAGAAGCTACGTTGTCAGGAACCGAAGATACGACCGTCCACATTAAACATGCACTGATAGGTCGAGAGACAAGATCTGTAGAATTACATTTATTGACCTCGACTGGATTTCTCTTCTCATTTCTTCACATTTGCTGTGATCTACAACAACTCACAGTCTGTCTACAACAACTCACAGTCTGTCTACAACAACTCACAGTCTGTCTACAACAACTCACAGTCTGTCTACAACAACTCACAGTCTGTCTACAACAACTCACAGTCTGTCTACAACAACACACAGTCTGTCTACAACAACTCACAGTCTGTCTACAACAACACACAGTCTGTCTACAACAACACACAGTCTGTCTACAACAACACACAGTCTGTCTACAACAATTCACTCTCTGTCTACAATACCTCACTGTCTTAACTACAAGAACTCACATTCCGTCTACAACAATTCACTCTCTGTCTACAATACCTCACTGTCTTAACTACAAGAACTCACAGTCCGTCTCCAAGAACTCACAGTCCGTCTACAACAACTCATTGTCTGTCTACAAGAACTCACAGTCCGTCTACAACAACTCATTGTCTGTCTACAACAACTCATTGTCTGTCTACAACAACTCACAGTCTGTCTACAACAATTCACTCTCTGTCCACAATACCTCACTGTCTAACTACAAGAACTCACAGTCCGTCTACAACAACTCATTGTCTGTCTACAACAATCATTGTCTGTCTACAACAACTCATTGTCTGTCTACAAGAACTCACAGTCCGTCTACAACAACTCATTGTCTGTCTACAACAACTCATTGTCTGTCTACAACAACTCACAGTCTGTCTACAATTCACTCTCTGTCTACAACACCTCACTGTCTAACTACAAGAACTCACAGTCCGTCTACAACAACTCATTGTCTGTCTACAACAACTCATTGTCTGTCTACAACTCACTGTGTGCCTACAACTCCCTGTCTATAACTACAAAACGTCTACAACAACTCATTGTCTGTCTACAACTACACACTGATTACAACCCAATGTCTGTCTACAAATAACTGCCTACAACAACTCACTGTCTGACTATAACATACTGTCTACAACAACTCATTGTCTGCCTTCAGCACATTGTCTGTCTACAACTCGCTGTATGTCTATAACAACTCACTTTATGTTTACAACTCGCTGTCTACAACAACTCATTGCACATATTTACTTTACAACAAATAATGGCCCATATAGACTTAACAACAGACTAATAGCATATATAGATTATTCAAACAACTAACAGCACATATAGACTATACAACGATGAATGACGCATAAAGACTAAGCAACGATGAATGACGCATATAGACTATAGAAAGATTAATGACGCATATAGACTATAGAAAGATTAATGACGCATATAGACTATAGAAAGATTAATGCCGCATACAGACTATACAAAGATTAATGCCGCATATAGACTATAGAAAGATTAATGCCGCATACAGACTATAGAAAGATTAATGCCGCATACAGACTATACAAAGATTAATGACGCATATAGACTACAGAAAGATTAATGACGCATATAGACTATACAAAGATTAATGCCGCATACAGACTATACAACGATGAATGGCGCATATAGACTATACAAAGATTAATGCCGCATACAGACTATACAAAGATTAATGACGCATATAGACTATACAACGATGAATGACGCATATAAACTATACAAAGATTAATGCCGCATATAGACTATACAAAGATTAATGACGCATATAAAACTATACAAAGATTAATGACGCATATAAACTATACAAAGATTAATGACGCATATAAACTATACAAAGATTAATGCCGCATATAGACTATACAAAGATTAATGCCGCATATAGACTATACAAAGATTAATGACGCATATAAACTATACAAAGATTAATGCCGCATATAGACTATACAAAGATTAATGCCGCATATAGACTATACAAAGATTAATGCCGCATATAGACTATACAAAGATTAATGCCGCATATAGACTACACAAAGATTAATGACGCATATAGACTATACAAAGATTAATGCCGCATATAGACTATACAAAGATTAATGACGCATAAAGACTATACAAAGATTAATGACGCATATAGACTATACAAAGATTAATGACGCATATAGACTATACAAAGATTAATGACGCATATAGACTATACAAAGATTAATGCCGCATATAAACTATACAAAGATTAATGACGCATATAGACTATACAAAGATTAATGACGCATATAGACTATAGAAAGATTAATGACGCATAGAGACTATAGAAAGATTAATGACGCATATAGACTATAGAAAGATTAATGACGCATATAGACTATAGAAAGATTAATGACGCATATAGACTATAGAAAGATTAATGACGCATATAGACTATACAACGATGAATGACGCACATAGACTTTACAAGAGACTAATGGCACATATCATCATCATGTACCATACCGGTTGGCGTAGGCGATCATGCCCCTCCACAATCTTCTATCTACAGTGTATCGTATCAGTTATGTTGTTGGCTGTTTTCCATGCCATGACACGAAGCTATCCAGTATTTTCTCTCTTTGTCGTCCGCGATCTCTCTTTCCTTTTATTTTGCCAGTTGTAACCAAGTATTCCAACTTTCCTCTTCTCATGATGTGCCCGAAAATATTGATTGTTTCTTTCTGATATTTTTTAAGAGCTCCCTTTTTGTGTTGGCCTATACAAAAGACTAGTGGCACATATAGACTATACAAAAGACTTGTGGCACATATAGACTATACAAAAGACTAGTGGCACATATAGACTATACAAAAGACTAGTGGCACATATAGACTATACAAAAGACTAGTGGCACATATAGACTATACAAAAGACTAATGGCACATACAGACTATACAAAGACTAATAGCACATATAGACTATACAAAAGACTAGTGGCACATATAGACTATACAAAAGACTAAAGACAACAAGAGAGACTAATGGCAAACAGTGCCAGTCAAATTACCTTCTAACGTCCTAATGGATCACAACAGCTACAGTTTGTCCATTATAAAGACAACAGCTACAATTTGTCCAATATAAAGACAACAGCTACAATTTGTCCAATATAAAGACAACAGCTACAATTTGTCCAATATAAAGACAACAGCTACAATTTGTCCAATATAAAGACAACAGCTACAATTTGTCCAATATAAAGACAACAGCTACAATTTGTCCAATATAAAGACAACAGCTACAATTTGTCCAATATAAAGACAACAGCTACAATTTGTCCAATATGAGCAGCGATTGCCTCTAGCAGAAACAACACAGCAATAATCGGCCGGCCGGCGGAAGTGACGGGCCCCCGTGTGAGTAAGTCGCCCAGTCATCTCGGGGCAGCCTGTGTAAGCGAGTGATTCTCAACCTGGGACCGTCCTATCCCGGGACATTGTGAAGTGCACGAGGTAACAACACATAGCGTCAGTTAGTGAAAGTCACCGACACATAGCGTCAGTTCGTGAAAGTCATCGACACATAGCGTCAGTTCGTGTAAAGTCACCGACACATAGCGTCAGTTCGTGAAAGTCACCGACACATAGCGTCAGTTAGTGAAAGTCACCGACACATAGCGTCAGTTCGTGTAAGTCATCGACACATAGCGTCAGTTCGTGTAAGTCATCGACACATAGCGTCAGTTAGTGAAAGTCATCGACACATAGCGTCAGTTAGTGAAAGTCATCGACACATAGCGTCAGTTAGTGAAAGTCACCGACACATAGCGTCAGTTAGTGAAAGTCACCGACACATAGCGTCAGTTAGTGAAAGTCACCGACACATAGCGTCAGTTAGTGAAAGTCATCGACACATAGCGTCAGTTAGTGAAAGTCACCGACACATAGCGTCAGTTAGTGAAAGTCACCGACACATAGCGTCAGTTAGTGAAAGTCACCGACACATAGCGTCAGTTAGTGAAAGTCACCGACACATAGCGTCAGTTAGTGAAAGTCACCGACACATAGCGTCAGTTAGTCAAAGTCATCGACACATAGCGTCAGTTAGTGAAAGTCACCGACACATAGCGTCAGTTAGTGAAAGTCACCGACACATAGCGTCAGTTAGTCAAAGTCATCGACACATAGCGTCAGTTAGTGAAAGTCACCGACACATAGCGTCAGTTAGTGAAAGTCACCGACACATAGCGTCAGTTCGTGTAAAGTCACCGACACATAGCGTCAGTTAGTGAAAGTCATCGACACATAGCGTCAGTTAGTGAAAGTCACCGACACATAGCGTCAGTTCGTGAAAGTCACCGACACATAGCGTCAGTTCGTGAAAGTCACCGACACATAGCGTCAGTTCGTGTAAAGTCATCGACACATAGCGTCAGTTAGTGAAAGTCACCGACACATAGCGTCAGTTCGTGAAAGTCACCGACACATAGCGTCAGTTCGTGAAAGTCACCGACACATAGCGTCAGTTCGTGAAAGTCACCGACACATAGCGTCAGTTAGTGAAAGTCACCGACACACAGCGTCAGTTCGTGAAAGTCACCGACACAAAGCATCAGTTCGTGAAAGTCACCGACACAGCGTCAGTTCGTGTAAAGTCATCGCCACATAGCGTCAGTTCGAGAAAGTCACCGACACACAGCGTCAGTTCGTGTAAAGTCATCGACACATAGCGTCAGTTCGTGAAAGTCACCGACACATAGCGTCAGTTCGTGTAAAGTCATCGCCACATAGCGTCAGTTCGTGTAAAGTCATCGACACATAGCGTCAGTTCGTGAAAGTCACCGACACACAGCGTCACTTCGTGAAAGTCACCGACACACAGCGTCAGTTCGTGAAAGCCATCGACACATAGCGTCAGTTAGTGAAAGTCACCGACACATAGCGTCAGTTCGTGAAAGTCACCGACACAGCGTCAGTTCGTGAAAGTCACCGACACAGCGTCAGTTCGTGAAAGTCAGACATAGCGTCAGTTCGTGAAAGTCACCGACACATAGCGTCAGTTCGTGAAAGTCACCGACACACAGCGTCAGTTCGTGAAAGTCACCGACACACAGTGTCAGTTCGTGAAAGTCACCGACACACAGCGTCAGTTCGTGAAAGTCACCGACACACAGTGTCAGTTCGTGAAAGTCACCGACACACAGCGTCAGTTCGTGAAAGTCACCGACACACAGCGTCAGTTCGTGAAAGTCACCGACACACAGCGTCAGTTCGTGAAAGTCACCGACACACAGCGTCAGTTCGTGAAAGTCACCGACACACAGTGTCAGTTCGTGAAAGTCACCGACACAACTGATGAAAACGGCTGCCAACCCACTTTGATGAAGCAAGATTGGGAAGCCAGCGGGTACATGGATAGTTCAATCAGTGAGTATCGTTATGGAGGTCATAGGTCAGTGAATCATTGCAGGGCAAAAGCTATGTTTATATCATCATCATGTGCCATACCGGTTGGCTAGGCGATCATGTCCTTCCATATTCTTCTATCTACAGTGCATCGTATCAGTTCTGTGTTGACTGTTTTCCATGCCATGACACCAAGCTATCCAGTATTTTCTCTCTTTGTCGTCCGTGATCTCTTTTTCCTTTATTTTGCCAGTTGTAACCAAGTATTCCAACTTTCCTCATCACATGACGCGCCCCAAAAAATGTTGATTGTATCTTTCTGATGTTTTTTAAGAGCTCCCTTTTTGTGTTGGGCTCTTTGAGAACTTCCTCATTGGTCTTTTTATCTGTCCAGGGAACTTTCAACATTCTTCTGAGAAATCCCATCTCTGTGGCCTCTAATCGTCTTTTCATTTGTTTGTCTACTGTCCATGATTCGCTTCCATAGGTCAGAATTAGTTCTATATAGCACCGATGAACTCTCTTTCTCATTTTTATTGACATAGATTTGTTGCATAAGATATTTTTCATTTCCTGAAATGCTATTTTGGCCTGAGCTATTCTGCTTTTTATTTCTGTGGTGCATCTCCCATCTGATGTAACTTTTCTGCCCAGGTATTTGAAACGTTGCACTTGTTTCAAATTTGTCCTGCTTATTTTTATGCTGCATGATGGTGATGATTGTTTCTTCGATATGACCATTACTTCTGTTTTCTTACTATTCAGACTGAGACCTCTCTTGTTGCTTTCTTTTACTATTATGTCTATCATTTCTTGTAGTTCATTCTCTGTCTCTGCTATTAAGACTGTGTCATCTGCATATCGCAAATTGTTTATGTTGTGTATATTTACAAGACTTGGAAAACACACACACAATCAATAGAAAAAAATGAGCAATAGGCAGCCCAAAGTAGATTCGACCCAGGACCCCTCGACACAGCGCCTTGCCAGGAGAAACAAACGTTTCACAAACACGACCAAGTAAGCAATGTGCTAAGTACCGGTTCGATCCTCTTCCGTGCTGTCGATTATTCTGATGTGTGTCTGTAGTTGCTTGTGTGAGAGTTGTTGATAGCTCTTGCCATGAAATTATTGGTGCGTCTAGTCATGTGACCTTGCTATAGCGTGACCAATCAAAAAGAATATGACGGAGGAAAAAAGCCGTCATCTACTTATCTATCCAGCCGTCCATCTACTTATCTATCCAACCGTCCATCTACTTATCCATCCAACCGTCCATCTACTTATCTATCCAACCGTCCATCTACTTATCCATCCAACCGTCCATCTACTTATCCATCCAGCCGACTATCTACTCATCCATCCAACCGTCCATCTACTTATCCATCCAGCCGTCATATACTTATCCATCCAGACGTCCATCTACTTATACATCCAACCGTCCATCTACTTATCCATCCAGCCGTCATCTACTTATCCATCCAGCCGTCATATACTTATCCATCCAGCCGTCCATCTACTTATACATCCAACCGTCCATCTACTTATCCATCCAGCACTCCATCTACTTATCCTTCCAGCACTCCATCTACTTATCCATCCAGCAGTCCATCTACTTATCCTTCCAGCAGTCCATCTACTTATCCATCCAGCAGTCCATCTACTTACCCTTCCAGCAGTCCATCTACTTATCCATCCAGCAGTCCATCTACTTACCCTTCCAGCAGTCCATCTACTTATCCATCCAGCAGTCCATCTACTTATCCTTCCAGCACTCCATCTACTTATCCATCCAGCAGTCCATCTACTTATCCTTCCAGCAGTCCATCTACTTACCCTTCCAGCAGTCCATCTACTTATCCATCCAGCAGTCCATCTACTTATCCTTCCAGCACTCCATCATCTTATCCATCCAGCAGTCCATCTACTTATCCTTCCAGCAGTCCATCTACTTATCCATCCAGCAGTCCATCTACTTACCCTTCCAGCAGTCCATCTACTTAACCATCAAGCAGTCCATTTAAGCATTGCATTGCCTAAAAAGAATGGTGCAGTTGAATGCAGTGATTTCAGAACAATAAGCCTAATGAGCCAGGTAACAAAAATGTTACTAAAATTTATACAGGGAAGGATTAAGAATAAAATCAATACTGAATTAGATGAGCAACAATTTAGATTCAGGAAAAACAGTGGGACAAAAGAAGCCATATTCAGCATGAGAACATTGATTGAAGAGTACACAGAAGTAAACAAACCAATGTATGCCTGCTTTATAGACTACACCAAAGCTTTCGATAGAATACACCATAACCAACTTATAGACTGCCTAAAGGATATAAATCTAGACGACGCAGACATACGACTAATATGTAATTTGTACTGGGAGCAAACAGCAATAATAAGATATAACAAGGAGAACTCTACACCCATGGACATAAAAAGAGGAGTAAGACAAGGATGCATCCTATCACCAAGCTTGTTCAATCTATACACTGAGCAAATCTTTAAAAACATCTCAGAGATACCAGGCCTAAACATTAATGGAAAGATAATCAATAACCTAAGATATGCTGATGATACTGTTCTACTAGCAGAAAATCCTAAAAAACCTACAACAATTGCTTAATGTGATAAACATGACAAGCAGGGAACATGGACTAGAAATGAATATCAAAAAGACTAAAACTATGATCATAAACAAAGAAAATTCTCAAGACCTACAATTAAATATCACAGTTGAGGGAATACATCTGGAGACAGTCCAGAGATACAACTACCTGGGACATACTATAACCAATGATGGAAAATGTAAAATTGAAATAAACAAAAGAATAGGTATGGCAAAAAGTAATTTTAATGCCATGAAAAATATACTAACAACAAAACAAATATCAGCAGGGCTGAAACTAAGAATGGCAAAATGTTACATCTTCTCAATATTCCTGTGTGGTGCAGAAACATGAACATTAGACAAGAAAACAGAACAGAAAATTGAAGCCTTTGAAATGTGGATTTATAGAAGAATAGGTAGAATTTGATGGAAAGAAAAGAAAACAAACGATAAAGTTTTAAAACAACTGAAAATAAAAAGAGAACTACTAAATATAATTAAAACAAGATAAATGAAATTTTGGGGCATGTGAAAGACACAACAGCCTACTAAAATTAATATTGGAAGGAAAAATACAAGGTAAAAGAGGCAGAGGCAGACCAAGACTAACATGGACGAGTAACATCAAAAGATGGACAAATCAATCTATGACAGCCTGCACCATCAAAGCAAGAAACAGAGTAGAATGGCGATCCATGGTAGCCAACCTTCGTTGCGGAGAAGGCACTCAATGATGAATGATGAGTCCATCTACTTATCCAACCAGCCGTCCATCTACTTATCCAACCAGCCGTCCATCTACTTATCCAACCAGCCGTCCATCTACTTATCCATCCAGCCGTCCATCTACTTATCCAACCAACCGTCCATCTACTTATCCAACCAGCCGTCCATCTACTTATCCATCCAGCCGTCCATCTACTTATCCATCCAACCGTCCATCTACTTATCCATCCAACCGTCCATCTACTTATCCATCCAGCCGTCCATCTACTTATCCATCCAGCCGTCCATCTACTTATCCATCCAACCGTCCATCTACTTATCCATCCAACCGTCCATCTACTTATCCATCCAGCCGTCCATCTACTTATCCATCCAGCCGTCCATCTACTTATCCATCCAGCCGTCCATCTACTTATCCATCCAACCGTCCATCTACTTATCCATCCAGCCGTCCATCTACTTATCCAAACAAAGACTATGTGGTCAGTTAGCCATGTCGCCATTACTCAAATAGCGCCCAATAGTAACGCAAACTGTAGAGTGTTTATCACACCCCACCACTGGCTCCTTGCTACCAGCTTTACCGCAGCATTGCAATTATTTGCCTGTTCCCGACTCGATTAATATCGCTGCTACTTGATGTTTGTTTAACGTCATCTATATCTGTGTACTTTAGTTACAACCATTTCCACTCCGTTATTTCACTTATCTATACTATCTCTCGTCACACTCTCCACGCCATCATTTCTATGGGCTTCCTTACCCTCTTCTTTCATACTTGGCTCCACATTCTCCCCATTTCCTACCTTCCCTCTCTCTATTCTTGACTTCCCTGTACCTTCACGTATCCTCCTTATCTTCTCCCCATTTCTCTTCTCGATCCCCTCTCATCTCCTCACTATGCCCTCCCTCAAACATCTATCTCATTCTATCCGTCACTCCATCATCGCCTCTTTCTCCACTCTACCCCTGAACTCTCTAACATCTCTAAGGACTTTGCCTTCACTACCATCAAGAAAACTAGATTTACCTGTCACCTGAATTTCTTGAACAACTGCCTCCATCGTAAAATTCTCCCGTGTGTGTTCCGATCTCACTTCTCACCTCAAGTCGGCCAACCCCACCTCTCTAACTATCTTCGTCGCCAACTGCAGCAGCTTGAACTCCAGCATGGCCTGAGACGTGTTCGTCTCGTCACTTCTAGCCACTCTCGTCTTATATCCCACCTCAACACCCGCCTACAACACCTCCTATCCCAACTCCAGCATGGCCTGGGACGTGTTCGTCTCGTCACTTCTAGCCACTCTCGTCTTATATCCCACCTCAACACCCGCCTACAACACCTCATATCCCAACTCCAGCATGGCCTGAGACGTGTTCGTCTCGTCACTTCTAGCCACTCTCGTCTTATATCCCACCTCAACACCCGCCTACAACACCTCCTATCCCAACTCCAGCATGGCCTGAGACGTGTTCGTCTTGTCGCTTCTAGCCACTCTCGTCTTATATCCCACCTCAACACCCGTCAACAACACCTCCTATCTCAACTCCATCTACTCACCTCTAACTTTCATGGGACTCTTCGCTTCATCCGCCATACCATCCACCACCACAACCGATCTATGTATGACTTTCTGTCCTCTCAGCACAAACGTAAACTCTTGAACCTCCGTCCTCCTCCTCCTCCCTCACCTCCTCCTCTCCCGAATGCCTCTGACTTTAGCTCCACTGTCGTCTGTGTTCCCCCTGATTTGCCCCTTTCCGACCACGAGCGCTCTCTTCTCAGCAAGGGTCTTAAGTTTGTCCCCCTTCGCCCTTTGAGTGACTCATTCTCTCTCTTACAGGACATACATGAGTATCACAGACGACTACGACTCAACTCTATCACTTTCTTCATCCGAACTCTTCCTCTCAACCTCCTCCTGCAGACGAATTTGCCCGCTTCTCCTCCGGTAAATCTGACTGGACGCCCTCCTCTGGCGAATCACAGGCTTTGGACCAGTTCATTAACAGTACCTACCGGGAGATTAAGGCACTTCGTCCCCATAGACTTCGACGCTCTAATCTTAGTAGTGAAGAGTACCAAGCCCTCCAGGATCTTCGCCGACGTGATGATATTGTCATCAAGCCGGCTGACAAGGGCGGCTCTGTGGTGGTATGGAGGAAAGACCTTTATATCCGTGAAGGTGATAAACAATTATCCGACTCGACTTTCTACCTCCTCACCCCCGACGACACTACTGTCTGTAACAACGCCGTGGTGCGTCGTACGATCCTCCGGTTCATCAAGGACGGGCTACTTCCCTCCAGCTCCTCCAGCATGATCCTTCCTGACCACTACTTGGGCAGACCCTCTTTCTATATGCTGCCTAAAATACATAAACCTGACTCTCCTGGACGTCCTATTGTCTTCTCCATCTCATGTCCTACGGTTCTCATTTCTGACTTCCTCGACAGTGTCTTTCAACCCATAGTTATGGGCCTCCCTTCGTATGTCAAAGACACTAACGACGCCCTTAACATCTTTTCCTCTATCACCCTCCTTCCTGATCGTCACTACCGCCTCTTCGTTATGGATGTCTGCTCCCTGTATACTTCTATTCCCCACTCCGACGGCCTTCAAGCTCTTCAGTTTTTCCTGGACCGTAGGACCCAACCCTCCATCGCCACTGGCGTCCTCCTCCGTCTAGCGGAATTAGTCTTGAACCTCAACTCTTTCGAGTTCAATGGCAACTTCTTTACCCAGAATAGCGGTGTGGCGATGGGCACTAAAATGGGCTCTAGCTATGCTTTTCTCTTTATGGGCTACCTCGAGCACCAAATCATCCAAACCTACCAGGGCCCTCTCCCCTTATGTATCGCAGGTACATCGATGATTGCATCGGTCTGACTGACCTCTCCCCCTGATGTATCGCAGGTATATCGATGATTGCATCGGTCTGACTGACCTCTCCCCCTGATGTATCGCAGGTATATCGATGATTGCATCGGTCTGACTGACCTCTCCCCCTGATGTATCGTAGGTATATCGATGATTGCATCGGTCTGACTGACCTCTCCCCCTGATGTATCGTAGGTATATCGATGATTGCATCGGTCTGACTGACCTCTCCCCCTTATGTATCGTAGGTACATCGATGATTGCATCGGTCTGACTGACCTCTCCCCCTTATGTATCGTAGGTACATCGATGATTGCATCGGTCTGACTGACCTCTCCCCCTTATGTATCGTAGGTACATCGATGATTGCATCGGTCTGACTGACCTCTCCCCCTTATGTATCGTAGGTACATCGATGATTGCATCGGTCTGACTGACCTCTCCCCCTTATGTATCGTAGGTACATCGATGATTGCATCGGTCTGACTGACCTCTCCCCCTTATGTATCGTAGGTACATCGATGATTGCATCGGTCTGACTGACCTCTCCCCCTTATGTATCGTAGTACATCGATGATTGCATCGGTCTGACTGACCTTCCTGAGGATGAGATCTCTCGTTTCATCGATTATGTCGGACATTCCCACCCCTCTATCCACATCACCTACCACATCTCCACCTCCTCCGTATCTTTCCTTGATATCTCAGTTCCTTGAGAACCTCTCATCTTCTCACCTCGGTCTTCTACAAGGCCACTGACTCCCACAGTTTCATCCGCTACGACTCCTCTCACTCTACATCCTGTAAGAACTCACTTCCTATTCTCAGCTGCTCAGACTTCGTCGACTTTGCCCAGACGATGAAGATTTCCTTATAACGCCCACATCATGCTTGATTTCTTCCGCCGACGCCTCTATCCAGAATCAGCTCTCCTTCCCGCCCAGCGTCGAGTTCTCCACACTTCTCGTCAATCTGCTCTCACCCCCTCTACTCTCCCCCCTCGGACAGGGTGGTGCTCGCCCTCACCTATCACCCTCACCATTACGATGTGATTAGGACGATCCATCGCTACCTCCCTATTCTTCGATCTGACCCTACTACTCGTCTGCTCTTTCCCGACCCACCATTAGTGGCCTTTAGACGTGACCGGAACCTCCGAGACTTTCTTGTTAGGGGCCGTCTTCCAGCTGCCCTCCCCCAGCCATCGTGGTACCATCCGCTGCAACCGCAGAGTGTGCACAACTCGTGACCACGTTCTCCACCCGACACTGTCCTCTCCCCTAATGGTCCGTTCGAGATCAGAGAGGGACTCACTTGCACATCGCGGAACATCATTTATGCCATCATCTGTAAGCGATGCAAGTTGACCTACATCGGTCAGTCTGGTCGAAGGATCGGCGATAGGTGCCGTGAACACTTGAATGACATCACCCGAGAGCGGACACTCCGGTAGCAGCCCACTTTAACTCGAGGGGTAAGACGGATGTCTTGGTTACTGGCCTAGTATCATGCTCCTCTGATCACCATAGTTGGGCTCACTCTGAGCACCGTCTGATCGCTCGTTGGGTTGCCTCACCCCTCGTGGCATCAATGTATCCCTGTCCCTCTGAGGACCCTCCTTCCTCCGACTCCATCCTCCTACCTATGGACTTCTCTTCCTATTTCACTTCTTGGGGCTTCTACTCCTCGTTCATCCTTGTTCTCCATATCCGCTTTGTGTACCCTATCTTGCCTTCTTCATCCTAAACCCCCCCCCCTCTTTTTCTCTTCTGACTACCTCCATGTCCTTCACCTCTCTACCTCTGGACGCACCATCTCTCTGCCCACCTCTATTGTTCCTCGTCACTCCTCACCACCATCAGTATAGAGAGGGTAGAGTGACGAGTATAGTGTACAGAGGACAAGTAAGAGAGTGAGTGTATAGAGGACAAGTAGAGGATA
>JAVIAB010000080.1:0-58265 GCA_032433765.1 Megaustenia siamemsis | reverse complement strand
GGTAATAAGATCCGATGTCTAGCTCTCTCTGGGTAATAAGATCCGATGTCTAGCTCTCTCTAGGTAGTAAGATCCGATGTCTAGCCCTCTCTGGGTAATAAGATCCGATGTCTAGCCCTCTCTGGGTAATAAGATCCGATGTCTAGCCCTCTCTGGGTAATAAGATCCGATGTCTAGCTCTCTCTGGGTAATAAGATCCGATGTCTAGCTCTCTCTAGGTAGTATGATCCGATGTCTAGCTCTCTCTGGGTAATAAGATCCGATGTCTAGCTCGCTCTAGGTAGTAAGATCCGATGTCTAGCTCTCTCTGGGTAATAAGATCCGATGTCTAGCTCTCTCTAGGTAGTAAGATCCGATGTCTAGCTCTCTCTAGGTAGTAAGATCCGATGTCTAGCTCTCTCTGGGTAGTAATATCCGATGTCTAGCTCTCTCTGGGTAATAAGATCCGATGTCTAGCTCTCTCTAGGTAGTAAGATCCGATGTCTAGCTCTCTCTTGGTAATAAGGTCCGATGTCTAGCTCTCTCTAGGTAGTAAGATCCGATGTCTAGCTCTCTCTAGGTAGTAAGATCCGATGTCTAGCTCTCTCTAAGTAGTAAGATCTGATGTCGAGCTCTCACGGATAAAGGGGGGGGGGGGGGAAACAACAAGAGATCCTGTGTGCATTTGTTAAAAAAAGCATTGCAGTTATAAATCAAACATGTAGGTCACAAATTGTCCGCTACCTGGACAATATTTTCAACAAACATCTACCTATTCTGGTGATTCTGGCGAGTTCATGTCCATAGGTCAGGGACCACCTGGTGACTTCTCTTAAATTTCGAGGAGAAAATCGAAGACCTATGGATTCGTCCGGAATGGAGAACTGATGATAACCCACAAACACACACATTTATGTTCTTAATTAATCTTGATGTGTGCAGGTCACAGAGGGAAACTAGCCACTCACCGCCAGGACAGGAAGCCTCTTTGTCACCAACTTAGTTTACGTTTCTATTTGCTACTTCCCAATAACACCAGTACACCTTTTCTGTGTTAAGCTCAAATCGCAGATGTTCAACAGAGATTAGATGGATTCAGGCAAAAGCAACTTTTCCAAAAATGAGGAAGATACTGTGGAATCCATTTTTGACAATAGAAACAAGAACAGGAGTTCTTAAATCTTATATGGAGCCAATATTAAGATATGAATGTGTATCAGTGACAATTAGACAACAGACAAGAAAATCACTGAAGGCTGTAAAAATGTGGTTTTACAGAAGAATTTTGAAAATACAATTGACAGATAAAGAAAAGTAATGAAAACGTTCTAAAAGAGGCGAAAGTAACAAGAGAGCTAATTTCTAATATTATGAAGAAACAATCATAATTTTGTGGGCCATGTAATGAGAAGGGAACAATTGGAGTATATTGTAACAACTGGGAAATTTGAGGGACGAGGAGAAGAAACAGAAGGAAGCAAAGAGAAAAGATACCAGACAGCTTAAGGGAATGGCTTGGCAGAAGGTCAAAATCAGAAATGATAAATAACTGTCGAGATCGAAAGTTGTGGAGAGACATGATCACCTACTCCAGCAGGCATGACACTTGCTGATGATATTCACACATTCAAGTGTGTTCCATATATACATTATATTTACAGTTATCGTTTGCACATACGCCACGCGTTTTCAATGCACCTGGTCCATTTACGTCACAGTGCGTAATAGAGAACGCGTCAACAAGCTTCGAGATAAGATTGTTCCCTGTCCTGGCGCTGATGACCGACTGCAGGACGTAAGTCATCAGTCACTGATTAGCCTCTTGTTAAAGAACGTCAATACACCGACCGATGTTTTGTAACAAACTGTTGGCTATAAAATAACGATGGCCCGACCAGTGCTCATCATATGTCCATGCGTAATAGGGTTGTCGAAAAACGGTTTATCAGATCCACCCAATCTTGGCTTCCGCTGATATATAAACCCAAACGCCACGATTTTGTACCAGTCTACAAGAAACTTCATGCGCATTCACATCTTCATCTTATAATTGTGTGTAAATCTCTGTGCGACGAGTACTCTAGAGCTGTAGAAGTTTATCAAAGATCGTGGACACAAGCAATTCTGATCATTTTTGTTGTTTTATTAAGACCCGCTCCTGTAGATCATGGCTGAAGCAAGTGAACCCAGTATCAATATTTTGGAACTTGATGTCGATTCTGTACAGCATGAACCTCCAGCAGAAGAAGATAATTAGCAAGGGAATGTGCGGCGACGTTGTCCTGACCTGGAACAGAGACAGCGAATTTGTTGTAAAGAAGTTTTCTCTGTTGGGTAAAGAATCAATTACTTCAGAGAATACCGAGATTTTCTTTACTGAGGTCAAGTTGATGCAGACTTTAGACCACCCGTTTGTGATGAAGTGTGTCTACGCTGGCCAGTGTCCAGAGTACTTGGCCATCTGCATGGATTATTTCAAGAGGGGAACATTGCTGGACATTGTTGGTGACATTAGCACGGATCTGTCAGAACTTTGTGTCACTCAAATAGCTTGCGCACTCCGATACTTGCACACAAAGCACGTGGTACACCTGGACGTTAAATTGGAGAACATCTTCATTGATGTGAACTTAACGCCGTTCTCGGAGACTTTGGACTGGCGGTGGAGATGGCACCTGAGGAGAAGACTCTGAGTACAAGTTCGTGTGGCGGTACACCTTCTTATTATGCCCCAGAACGGAGAGGAGCTCCATTGGACAAGGAACTGGATCCGTATAAGGTTAGTATCATTAGTTCTATATGTATGTTTTCTTGTGCTTCTCGTTTGTTACATACTTGCTCATTAGTATCTGCTACTAATTACATTCATCATCATCGTGTACCGGGCCTGCTGGCGTAGGTGATCATGTCTCTTCACAGCTTTCGATCTCGACAGTTAATTTATAGTTTCTGTTGTTGACCTTCTGCCAAGCCATTCTCTTAAGCTGTCTGGTATTTTTTCTCTTTGCTTCCCTCTATCTCTTCGTCCCTCAATTTTTCCAGTTGTTACAATATATTCCATTTGTTCTCTTCTCATTACACGGCCAAAAATGATGATTGTTTCTTCCTAATATTGGAAATTAGCTCTCTTTTTGCTTTGACCTCTTTCTGAACATTTCATTATTCTTCTTAGCTGTCCATGGTATTCTCAACATTCTTCTGTAAAACCACATTTCTACAGACTCCAGTGATTTTCTTGTCTTATTGTCCGTGATTCGCATTCATATGTTAAGACTGACTCTACGTAACATTTAAGAACTATTTTTCTTGTTTCTATTGTCAAAATGCATTGCATAGTATCTTCGTCATTTTTGGAAATCTGCTTTTGCCTGAGCTATTCTGCATCTCAACTCTGGTGTACATCTTCCGTCTGAGGTTAACAAAGTTTCCAAATATTTAAATTCATTTACCTGTTTTAATACTGTTCCACTTTTTAAATTTGCACTGAGATGATGTCTTTTTCTTTGTAGTTGCTATTACTTCTGTCTTTTTGCTTAGCTAATTACATTCCATGTGCTGTAAATATGAGTACTAACGCTGCTTTATAAATCTATTTGTTATCTTACACATCTACAGACATGATTTCTGCTTCAGGAATTTCAGGTTTCTTCCAGTCTGTTCTATTGTAGACATGTGTTGTACTGGGGCTTGATATCCAGTTCATCCTCTTTTTTAAAAAGCTGCAGTTACAAATGCATTTATTTCATACAATCATAATTACTTCGCGTCATTCTTTGTTCTCGAGTTTACTGTTTTTATAAAAATATTTCCAAATTCTAGGACTGATATTATTCCGTTATTGTGAAATCGGTGTATTACAGCTGTGTTTTTAAATTTATCGTGACTCTCTTATTTGAGAGACATTTAATTTTAATATAATCTGTGACAATGTTCATTCCAACTTTTTACTGCCAACACCAGACCATGACGCCAGACTCACGAAGAATAGAAAAAAAAAATTACCACGATTTTGAATAAAATGTTCTAGCGGTAGAACAGAAATCACATTAATTGTCCACAATTACAAAACAAATTACCAATACTGATTATCTGACTACCATTCCTTACTAACACAACTTTTACCATATCTAATTAGTTGGCTATCATCTCATGAACATAACTACAATATCTGATTAATTTGTTACCATCACTTATTACCACAACTGTCATGT
The DNA here is from genome assembly GCA_032433765.1 of Megaustenia siamemsis. Taxonomy (NCBI): domain Eukaryota; kingdom Metazoa; phylum Mollusca; class Gastropoda; order Stylommatophora; family Ariophantidae; genus Megaustenia; species Megaustenia siamemsis. Next base: position 54,075 of record JAVIAB010000080.1, on the reverse strand, counting down.
CTGATTAGTTTGCTACCATTCCTTGTAACCTCAACTACCAATCTGATTAGTTTACAACCATCCCTTATAACATCAACTACCATATCTTATTAGCTGGCTACCATCCCTTATCAATACAACTCCCATATCTGGTTAGTTTGCTACCATCCCTTATCAATACAACTACCATATCTTATTAGTTTGCTACCATCCCTTATCAATACAACCAACATATCTGATTAGTTTGCTACCATCCCTTATCAACCCAACTACCATATCTGATTAGTTTGCTACCATCACTTACCAATACAACTACCATATCTTATTAGCTGGCTACCAACCCTTCAGTCCATCCTTTGTCTGAAAACTAGATCAGGAGCAGATTGCAATAGTGATCATGTACCAGTTGTGCAAAAGTTTAGAGTAAAATTAATAACAACAAAACGAGCCTCAGTTAACATCATATTAAATTTGGACTTACTCATATCAGACAAGAAGCTGCAAGACAAATATAAAATCACAAGTCAGAACCGGTACATGCAATAGAGTAGATACAACGCATTGATGAATAGTGGAAAATGCTAAAATAATCAATGTTACAAACATCAAAAGAGTCCATACCACCAGTGACGACAAATTCAGGAAAGAAATGGATGACAGATTACATTTTGCAGCTAATGGATACAAGAAAAGAAATAAAGATGAGTTTAAGAGATTAAAAAAATAAATTGTAGTAAAATGCAATGAAGCAAAAGAAGAATGGCCAAAAAAAAAAGATGCAAATAGATTGAAATGCAACAAAAAGGAGATGCTAAAGCTATATACAAACAAACTGAAGAATTAACAGGAAGAAAAACGCAATCAAAAACTGGATGTTTAAGATCAAAGGAAGGAAAACTGTTGGTTAAACAAGAAAGCACAAGGGAACGATGGACAGAATACATTAAAGATCTTTATAATGATGAAAGAACGGAAGTAAACATTAAGGATAATGGAGAAGGACCAGAAATACTCAGAGAAGAAGTGGAAGATGCCTTGCGCAATATGGAAGCTGGAAAAGCACCTGGGCCAGATAATGTAACTAAAGAAGAGATTGAAGAAATGGGTGATTTTGGATTAGAAATAATAACAAAAATATTGAATGATATCTACAACAGCGGATATATACCAGACGACATGCTCAAATCAATATTAATAGCCCTACCAATGAAATCGGGTGCAATTGAATGCGATGATCATCGCACAATAAGCCTTATGAGTCACATGACTAAGAAATTACTAAGAATCATCATGCGAAGAGTGCGAAATAAAATCAGTTCAGAAATTAGCGATCAACATTGTGATTTTGTTGGAGGTAAAGGAACGAGCAATGCCATTTATATCATAAGATCTTTAGTAGAAAGAGCCCTAGAGATGAGAACAGATCTATACCTATGTTTCATAGATTATACCAAAGCATTGATAAAGTAAAGCACCAAGAAATAATGAAAACTTAGAAAGCATAAACGTAGACAGCAAAGATCTAAGAATAACAAAGAACATGTACTGGCAACAAACAGCGGTCATAAGAAGTGGAAACCAATTGGGAATGTTTCAACAAATAAAACAGGGTGTTAGGCAAGGTTGTATGCTGTCACCAGATTTTTAATATTAATAGTGAGATTATTTTAAAATCCATAAGGGGCATGCCTGATATAACAATTGGAGGTCATAATATAAATAATCTAAGGTATGCTGATGATACAGTCTTAATCGCTAAGAGTGAAAATGAGTTACAAGAAATGTTGGACATTTAGTGAAAGAAAGCAAAAATAAAGGACTCAGTCATAATAGCAAAAAGACAGAAGTAATGGTAACAACAAAGAAAAAGACATCACCTCAGTGCAAAATAAAGACAAGTGGAACAATATTAAAACAGGTAAATGAATTTAAATATTGGAAATTTTGTTAACTTCAGACGGAAGATGTACAAAAGAGGTGAGATGCAGAATGCCTCAGGCAAAAGCAGCTTTCCAAAAATGAGGAAGATACTATGCAATCCATTTTAGAAAATAGAAACAGGAAAAAGAGTTCTTAAATGTTATGTAGAGCCAGTCTTAACATATGGATGTGAATCATGGACAACATGACAACAGACAAGAAAATCACTGAGTCTGTAGAAATGTGGTTTTAAAGAAGAATGTTGAGAATGCCGTGGACTGCTATGAAGAGTAATGAAAATGTTCAGAAGAGGCCAAAGCAAAAAGAGAACTAATTTCCAATATTAGGAAGAAACAATCATAATTTTTTGGCCATGTAATGAGAAGGGAACAACTGGAATATATTGTAACAACTGGAAAATTGAGGGACGAAGAGATAGAGGGAAGCAAAGAGAAAAATACCATACAGCTTAAGAGAATCGCTTGGTAGAAGGTTAATAACAGAAATGATAAATAACTGTCGAGATCGAAAGTTGTAGAGAGACATGATCACCTACGCCAGCAGGCCCGTTACTTGATGATGATGACCATTCCTTATCAACACAACTACCATATCTGATTGGTTTGCTACCATACCTTATCAATACAACTACCATATCTGATTAGTCTGCTACTATTTCCAACCAATTTTCTACTATCCCTAACTACCAGATGGACTCCTACTGTCTCGGTGTTGTGTTCTGGTCGTTGATCCTTCAGAGATACCCAGAAGAACACATTAGTTATTACTATGAAGCAAGGAAGAAGCGAGACCTGCCCACAAATATAAGGTGGGTCCTTAGGTTTTTTTTCTCTTATTTTATTATTATAATATTATTTTGTATATAACTATATTCTTCTTATCCCTAAAACATGACGTCTCACTTCTGCTTCTTAGATATCAACCATTTTCTTTTATAACATGCTCCGCCAACTGCCCCCTCATGGAGCCCACCTAGACCACCCCGTTTACATCCACCATCAATATATATCTCGTGGTTGTCACTGTTGATGTACACCTACATCCGTAGTTCCCTGTACGACAATTACAGCGATGAAAGAGTATTAGGTGGTATATCTCGTGTTCTCTCTCACTTCTTGTTGGCCATAGTGTAGCTGCCATTATGCCTATTCATCGACTGTTGTATTATTAAATTATATTCATTTTGTAATACCAAGTTTCCATAACCGTTTTTGCTCCCTCAGTCTCTGGATATAAAAAAAAAATCTAACTGTCCTAATCAAAGCTTTCAACAATTTGTACAATAAAATGCCAACAGTACGTCTTTTTTTCTACTATGTTTATATGCATATAAGAATATATATAGACTCTCACACACTATTATTTTAGCATATGAGTTTAAATGAAGCCACATACCACAAGCTAATATTAATTTGTCTGTAATGTTTGACCGTTTTCTCTTTCTGGCTATCCATCCATCCTCCTTCATTCCTACCTTTCCTTTCCTTCATTCTTTCCTTTTTTAAAAATAATAAGTAAAGCTATGTGGCCCTATGTTATACAAATTTCGCTTGAATCCTTTCACCAGGAGCTGGCTACTAAAGCTGTTGACCAGTTTGTCCATCTAGAAGGCCGACAGTGAAGGATTTCCTGACCCGACTAAGACAAGAAGGAGCGTATCGCTGTGTTATAGACAACAATTAGTTGTATCTCATTTCAGTCCAAGATTTTATTTATTTATTTTTTTTGGTATTCAGTCATCTATTAATTTGACCTGGACAAAGAAACAAAAATCGGTACCTAACAATAAATTCTGGCAGAAAAATATGTCATGGGAGAGAGAGAGAGAGAACACTGGGGCTTCACTAAATGTTGTATCTATCAGAAGTCGAGGACGTTCACTTCTTGCCTCCATAATCTCAATACTAGGAGGAGGCCTTGATATTTTTATGAACATTTAGCTGTGTACATCTGTCTCATTGTGATGGTTTTAATATTTAGCTTTGTACATCTGTCTCTCATTGTGATGGCTTTAATATTTTGATTTGTACACTAATCTCATTGTGATGGTTATCTCATTGTGATGGTTTTAATATTTAGCTTTGTACACTAGTCTCATTCTGATGACTTTAAAATTTAGATTTTTCCACTAGTCTCATTGTGATGGCTTAAATATTTTCATTTGCACACCTGTCTCATTGTGATGACTTTAATATTTTGATTTGTTCACTAGTCTCATTGTGATGACTTTAATATTTAGATTTGTTCACTAGTCTCATTGTGATCGTTTTAACAATTAGATTTGTTCACTAGTCTCATTGTGATCGTTTTAACAATTAGATTTGTTCACTAATCTCATTGTGATGGTTATCTCATTGTGATGGTTTTAATATTTAGCTTTGTACACTAGTCTCATTCTGATGACTTTAAATTTAGATTTTTCCACTAGTCTCATTGTGATGGTTTTAATATTTAACTGTGTACACCTGTCTCATTGTGATGGCTTAAATATTTTCATTTGCACACCTGTCTCATTGTGATGACTTTAATATTTTGATTTGTTCACTAGTCTCATTGTGATGACTTTAATATTTAGATTTGTTCACTAGTCTCATTGTGATCGTTTTAACAATTAGATTTGTTCACTAGTCTCATTGTGATGGTTTAATATTTAGCTTTGTTCACTAGTCTCATTGTGATGGTTTTAATATTTAGCTTTGTTCACTAGTCTCATTGTGATGGTTTTAATATTTAGCTTGGTAAACTTGACTTTTTGTGATGCCTTTAGGGAATCCCTGTTTTGATAAATCAGGCCTCTGTGACAATCACGTGACAAATATACTTTCAGCTTTATTGTTATTGCCAATGAATGAAAACTGAAGGAGGCTCAACGAAAAATATGGAGAAACTTTGAGGTGGACATATTGTAAACATTAAGTCCAAGATGAAGACAAGTTAAACGCTCATTGAAAGCGCAATCTTTAAGGAGTTAAAACATGATTTTTAAAATGATATCTTCCCAAGATAAGCTATTGGTTATTCTTTTGTTTAATTATTTTTGTATTATTTTATTTTTGACTTTTGTTTGATCTCCTTTTTTATATCAGTTTAGTTATGATTTATTTCTAATATGAGCTTTCTGTTTTGAAATTTGCTAACTGTTATTTTGGTTTTAAAGTGTTATTGGTAATATTATTGTGAACTATTTTTATAATAGTTAGCTTTTAGTGTTTCACTTTTTGTTTTCATTTTGATATCTTTTATTAATAATTTAATGTTATTATTTTATTGATATTGTTTCACTGTTAGTATTGTCTTGTTTCGTCACTAAACATGTAGCTCTTATGTATTGTGCTGTTTATCAACTCACATGCTCTGTCCCGTGCATTTTGTGCTCAAAACAACAACGTTGTTGGTATCTGTATTTATAACAATAATGTATTAAAAAACACAATAAAGAAAATATAATTTTTACATGACTGATAGTTTTTTTTTCATTACTATTGTGGAAGTCTGTATTGTTCTTTTCTTCACCACTAAGTTTCTTCAGTGTATAGAGGAGCGGATGTGGCTTCAGATCATCATCTTCCACTAGCCAAACTTAAACTACAAAGATATACTACAACGCATAAGGGTAGAAAGTATTTCAATTTAGGGTTTCTTAAAGAGCAAGGAATTAAAGATAAATTTGCAGTCACAATATCAAACAAATACCAAGTCCTCCAACAACTAGAAAATACAATAAATATAGAAGCAAATTGGAAACAGGTTGAGGATATATGGAAAGAAACATGAGAAGAAGCTCTGGGGGAAAAGAGAATGCAAGAATAAGGCATGTATGAAAGCAGAGACCCTGGATAAAGGTAAGAAAGAAAAAAAAATAAGAAAGAAAACATGAATAAAAGCAACACGAGAAGTAATAAAGCCATGACACAGGAAGCTTACACAGAGTTGAACAAAGAAGTGAGAAGATGCATTAAAAGGGATAAGAGGAAATATATAGAAGCATTTGCTACAGAGGCAGAAGAAGCAGCAAATAAAGGGAATATGAAAGAACTGTACAACAGCACAAAGAAATTAAGTGGAAAATACAAACAGATCAATGCCTTTATTAAAGATAAAAAAAGGAAATCTGCTTAGTAATATAAGGGAACAAATGGAGAGATGGAAAGATCATTTTTAAGAACTTTTTGACAGACCCGGCCCAAATAACCCTCCAAACATACCACCAGCAGAAGAAGAGCTACAAATTAACTGAAAAACAAAAATAGAAAGAAATAATGAATGCCATCAAGCTTTTAAAAAATGATAAAGCCACAGGACCAGATGAAATTCTTTCAGAAGTCATCAAAGCAGATATTAATACCTCTACAAGTTAAATAATCTACTAGATAAAATTTGGGAAAACGACGAAATACCAAAATACTGGAAAGAAGGTTATATGATCAAAGTAGCAAAGAAAGGAAGTTTACATGAGTGCATAAATTATATGGTAATTATGCTACTATCAGTGCCATGAAAATTATAAAGCAGAATCATTCTGGAGAAACTAAAAGAGGCCATAGAAAAACATTTGAGAGATGGACAAGCAGGTTTTAGGAAGAACATGTCATGTGGCGATCAAATAACTACTCTACGTATAATAGTGAACAAAGTTTAGAACTAAAATCCCCACTTTATATTGGATTCATAGATTACGAAAAGGCATTTGATAGTTTAGACAGAAGAATGCTTGGAAGTTGCTGAGTCATTACGGAATTCCATAAATTTTACTAATATGAAAAGAACAATGTATGAAGGAATGAAATGTAGTGTTGTGGTGAACAAACAGCTTACAAAAGCATTGAAATAAAAACAGGAGTAAAGTAGGATGCCTTCTGTCTCCATTTCTCTTTCTACTGGCCATAGATTGGATTATGAAAATAACTCAGACCAACAGAAGTGGAATCCAGTAGTCACTGACTAAGCAACTTAATGACTTAGACATTGCAGATGACATAGATCTCCTATTACATAATCATCAACAGATGCAAGATAAAATGAGCATACTTAATGAGAGATCACAACAGATGAGACTGAAAATAAATATAGATAAGACCAAAATTATGAGAATTCATGCGGTGGAAATAACCAAATAAGTGTAGGAGAAATACCTCTACTAGATGTACAATCTTACATAATCTTGGCAGTAATATAGACAAAGAAGGAGGAACAGACAATGATACCATAATAAGGATATTAAAAGTCCATTCTATGCACTGGGAAATATATGGAAGTTCAAAGAAATCATGTTAAATTAAAAAAAAAAAATTTCAACTGTGATGTTAAGTAAGTCTTATTTAATGGCAGTGAAACATGGAGAACAACAAAAATGAGATATAGACCTTCAGTAATGGATGCTTCCGCAGAATAAAAGGAAGTAAATGATAGGACACAATCTTTATAATAAAATTATGGAAATTTACCAGTCAACACCAGTGGATAAAGAGATACAGTGAAGATGATGACGCTGAATAGGACACACACCGCGGAAGCCAGCTGAGAGTATTACAAAACATGCCCTCTTTTAGAATTCACAGGGAAAAGACAAAGAGTAAGGCCAAGATATTCTTTGGAGAAGACAGATGGAAGCAGAGATGAAGATGATGGGGAAGGCAAGGACTGATCTTAAAAGAAAGGCAAGTAACAGAACAGCTTGGAAATTGTTTGTTGAAGATCTATGCTCCACAGGAGCTGAAAGTGTTTGTTGAAGACCTATGCTCCACAGGAGCTGAAAGTGTTTGTTGAAGACCTATGCTCCACAGGAGCTGAAAGTGCTTGTTGAAGACCTATGCTCCACAGAAGCTGAAAGTGTTTGTTGAAGACCTATGCTCCACAGGAGCTGAAGTGTTTGTTGAAGACCTATGCTCCACAGGAGCTGAAAGGTAGAAGAAGTTTCTTCACTCTTTTCTTCATATAGATAAGAACATGTGGCACATTCCTGCAAGGCAGCAAAATCATAATTACTGTAGACCTGTATCTTCCCGGTAGCAACCTATGTTTGCGATTAGCAGGAAATAGCATCGATATTTCTATACAAATTGCTACAGAAACATTCTTAATTTAATTTGGATAATGAAATAGAGCCATGAAGATATATTAACAGTCTTAAACATTAAAAAGAACTGCCTTATAACACTATTCTACAGAGGAAATTAAAATACTATGACCACTCCAAAAGACACAGAGGACTGAAAAAAACAATAATGGAAGGCACTGTTCCAGGGCGACGCATCACGGGGAAAGAAAGAAGAGAGTGGTTTCAGGAGACCTTGAACATGACAAAACAGAAGAAGTGGCAGATCTGGCTAGACACAGAGATGCATTCAGACGGGCTGTGGTGCCACACATGGACATGCGTCCTGATGATGCCTTTTGTTTCTGTGTGAAACATAAAACGTTAAAACCACTATAATTGTGGACAACTGAATTTCCAATCCTAGAAATGATTACTAGCCAGACCAAACCAACTACAATACATTTTTAAAATAAATGATGAAGTAAATTTGGCCTGAACCATTCTGTATCTCATCTGTTTTGTACATCTTCCGTCGGAGGTTAACAAGTTTCAAAATATTTAAATTCATTTACCTGTTTTAATATTGTTCCACTTGTCTTTATTTTGCACTGAGTTGATGTCTTTTTCTTTGTTGCTACCATTACCTCTGTATATATATATATATATATATATATATATATATATTATATATATTATATATGAGCCGCGATAGCTCAGTAGTTAGTGAACTGGATTACAAAGGACAAGAGGTAGGGTTCGATCCCAACCTCTATGGGTACCAGTCTTAAATGAGTACCAGATTTTTTCTGGGAAAGTAAAACGCACGGGCGTTATACCGATCACATTACCCAAAAATCATATGTCAAAGGTCTGTAAAATTTATGGTCACTAACACCATATTCCCTATACACCACTTGGCGTGACTGGGGTACTTTAGTTTGATATATAAATATATATATATATATATTTCAATATTTATATTTTACAGAGTCTAGAGACATGCAACTGGCTACAAAACAGCACAGATTTGATGTACTTGTACAGTTATCGTTACATATTTATCAATCACAACGCACTAACAGCAGTCAAACATTGTCTTCTTCTGTTATCTAGTTGCTGATGCCTTTAAGCGTCTCAGAGAAAGGAAATTGTTGTCAGTCTTCTATAGTGTCTCTATATATTTTATTGCTTGTTGTTTGATTCTCTCTTTTCATGAATGGAACGTCTTTCTTTAGCCTATCTGATTGCTGTTAAAAAGGATATGTTTTGGTCTCTGCATATGTCTTTTGTTCCATCTATCCATATTTTCCTTGGCCTTCCTCTTACCCTCTATTTTAATATTCTTTCATAGAATGCTCTTGATGATATTTAGTTTGGTTTCATTCTAAGTGCCCATATCATTTCATTTGTGGTTAGTTTATATATTCCTGGTTTCATTTCAGAGTGGATTTAGTTGTTATGTAATAATATTCGCTTTCTGCACTCTGGCTTTTGTTCTCTATTTATACTTCCGTGAACCTATTACCCAAATATTTGAATTTGCTAACCTGCTTTATTTAATTGTCATTTATTTGTATATTTAAATATTATATGTTCTTGCTCATTTTCATTAATTCTGTTTTGGTTATGTTAATTTTTATAATTGATTCATTGCATATGTTGTTCATGGCTGTTGTATGTTGTTGAAGATATAAATCATCGGCATCTTTCAGGTATTGGTCACCACCAAACATCGCATCTGACTATAAATCACCGGCATCTTTCAGGTATTGGTCACCACCAAACATCGCATCTGACTATAAATCATCGGCATCTTTCAGTTATTGGTCACCACCAAACATCGCATTTGACTATAAATCATCGGCATCTTTCAGGTATTGGTCACCACCAAACATCGCATTTGACTATAAATCATCGGCATCTTTCAGTTATTGGTCACCACCAAACATCGCATTTGACTATAAATCATCGGCATCTTTCAGGTATTGGTCACCACCAAACATCGCATTTGACTATAAATCATCGGCATCTTTCAGTTATTGGTCACCACCAAACATCGCATTTGACTATAAATCATCGGCATCTTTCAGGTATTGGTCACCACAAAACATCACATTTGACTATTAAACCAGTAAAAAGATACCACCACGCCTTATTATGTAAACATAAAAATGGAGTTGGTGTCAACATCTTTACAAAAAATGTGGTAGATACTCTTTAGCGGGAAAAGCGGGCAGAATTAAGAAAATGGACAATATGCCTTTATCAAATCTTCACTTTATGGATTACATCAGAGAAACATTACAAAGTAATCTTTGATCCGTATCAATATTTACTTTAAAAGACATTCAATTTTCATCATTAGAGATATGTAGTATAGCTTAAAACAATGTGAAATGCCACCAGAAATCTTGGACATTGCGAATTTTATTTGGCAGCTAGAAATCAAGATTATTCAAGAAAAGACGACAGTAATTTGGACCAAATTGCACAAGACAAAAGAAATGTATACCTGGAAGGAAAATAACTGAAAGATGTAGATCCATTCGTGTCTCTTAAATTCGCTTTGATCAAGGAAACATAATATGAGAATGAGAGTAATAAGGTGACAATGATTTTCATAAACTTTAAGAAAATATCGAAATAGAAAATCCCTCGCATAAAACCAACACTAAAGATGTTCAATTCAAACGTATTATCCAGCATTACTTATACTTCTGGGTGATACAAAACAAGGAATAATAGAACAAAGAAGTATGTGCACTCGGAAAAATTGACAGACAAACAACATAGAAAAAAACGAAGTACAATATATGGTCCGAAGTGGGATCGAACCCGTACTCAGTGGCACCGCGCCTTGCCACGAGAAGCCGAACGCTTGGCACTCTACCACGCAGCCAACTAAAAAAATGGCTATTGCAGTAGTGTCTTGCACGAAAGGCGCTCTCAATGACTATAGCATAGGGTAACGATCACAGACCGGAAATAAATTGTATATTTGTACTTTCCTATTAATGCAAGTATCTCCCAGTAGGGCTGAATACTTGTGTTATATACACAATATACAATTTATTTCCGGTCTGTGATCGTTACCCTATGCTATAGTCATTGAGAACGTCATCGTGTAAGACACTGCTACAATAGCCAATTTTTAGTTGGCTGCGTGGCAGTGTGCCAAGCGTTCGGCTTCTCGTGGCAAGGCGCGGTGCCACTGAGTACGGGTTCGATCCCACTTCGGACCATATATTGTTCTTCGTTTTTTTCTATTGTTGTTTGTCTGTCAATTTTTCCGAGTGCTAACACATACTTCTTTGTTCTGATACAAAACAACTCTGTCATAAGAAACAAAGCTTCTAATGTCTGTTTGGATATATATATAATTGTGTGTCAGAGGTATAATTATCATTGTTTATAATTTATTATAACAGATGCAGGATAAAATGAGCATACTTGATGAGAGATCACAACAGCTAGGACTGAAAATTAACAGAGATAAGACCAACATTATGAGAATTAATACAGTTGGCAATAACCAAATAAAACTAGGAGAAATACCTCTATTAGATGTACAATCTTACAATATATCTGGGCAGTAATATAGATAAAGAGGAGGAACAGAAAATGATACGAAAATAAGGATATCAAAAGCAAGAGGAGCTTTCATTGCACTGGGAAACACATGGAAGTCCAAAGAAATTAGGTTAAATACAAAAATAAAAATTTTCAACTCAAATGTTAAGGCGGTCCTATTATATGGCTGTGAAACATAGAGAACAACAAAACTGACAATCACGAAAATACAGACTTTCATTAATGGATGCTTACGCAGAATAAAAGGATGGACATGGCAGGACAAAATCACTAACATAGAATTATGGAAATGAACCAGTCAAACACCAGTGGATAAAGAGATACAGCGAAGACGATGACGCTGGATAGGACACACACTACGGAAGAAACTGAGAGTATTACACAACAGACCCTTTTTTGGAATCCCCAGGGGAAAAGACAAAGAGGAAGACCAAGGAATTCTTGGAGAAGACAGATGGAAGCAGAGATGAAGATGATGGGGAAGACATGGAATGATCTTAAAAGAATGGCAAAAAACAGAACAACTTGGAAAGTGTGTGTTGAAGACCTATGCTCCACTGGGAGCTAAAAAGGTAGAATGATGAATGATGATGATAATTTATTATATTCATTGTGACTATAGATTATGTGTTCTTTCGTCACCGCAAGTATAATTCACTATTACTATAATATTTGTTTAATGAACATGCTCTGCCCCAAGTATTTTGTGTGTTCAGTAACAGTTTATTGATATCTGTATACCTATGCCATTAATAATAACGAATACAAATAAAGAATATGTTTTTCACATTGACTTGTAATAACTTTTCTTTCTTCATCATCATGCGCCATAACGGTTGGTGTAGGCGATCATGTCCCTCCACAATCTTCTATCTACAGTGCATCATGTCAGTTCTGTTGTTGACTGTTTTCCACGTCATGACACCAAGCTATCCAGTATTTTCTCTCTTTGTCGCTGCGATCTGTCTTTCCTTTTATTTTGCCAGTTGTAACCAAGTATTCCAACTTTCCTTCTTTCATGATGTGCCCGAAAAATGTTGATTGTTTCTTTCTGATGTTTTTAGTAGCTCCTTTTTTTCTTTCTTAGATTATTTTTTTCCAACTCCCTGTCGTTCTTTCCTTCACCAGACCTTCTTCTTCACTCCATACTTTTTATTGTTCTTTGTTGTATCTGGGTCACACATGAAAGACACATTTCACCACAACACGCTAAAATTATCAGCTTCTAATTCAATAATACAAATAAAGTAACCAGCGGTTTTAAAAACGTATAAGAAGTTCCCTACAGTTAGTTTTTATAATTGAAAAAATGGGAGCCTAACTGCAGTAAACTGAACAAATATTTAAATGTTGATGTATAAAGAAAGACCAAACACGTTAGTAAAATGTATAATAACTATGTTTGACATCTTTACCATTACATCAATCTCATTTCTCAATTCGTCTACTCTACTCTAATTTCTTGCTTGTATATTTTTTTGATGATTCTCCAGACTTTTTGTCCCATTGATTTCCTATTATTATAGATCACTCACAAACTGCTCAGCTTTCAACGATTCCGTTAACATTGTCATATTTTCAACTATTCCGTTAACATTGTCATATTTTCAACGATTCCGTTAACATTGTCATATTTTCAACGATTCCGTTAACATTGTCATATTTTCAACGATTCCGTTAACATTGTCATATTTTCAACGATTCCGTTAACATTGTCATATTTTCAACTATTCCGTTAACATTGTCATATTTTCAACGATTCCGTTAACATTGTCATATTTTCAACTATTCCGTTAACATTGTCATATTTTCAACTATTCCGTTAACATTGTCATATTTTCAACTATTCCGTTAACATTGTCATATTTTCAACTATTCCGTTAACATTGTCATATTTTCAACTATTCCGTTAACATTGTCATATTTTCAACTATTCCGTTAACATTGTCATATTTTCAACTATTCCGTTAACATTGTCATATTTTCAACTATTCCGTTAACATTGTCATATTTTCAACTATTCCGTTAACATTGTCATATTTTCAACTATTCCGTTAACATTGTCATATTTTCAACTATTCCGTTAACATTGTCATATTTTCAACTATTCCGTTAACATTGTCATATTTTCAACTATTCCGTTAACATTGTCATATTTTCAACTATTCCGTTAACATTGTCATATTTTCAACTATTCCGTTAACATTGTCATATTTTCAACTATTCCGTTAACATTGTCATATTTTCAACTATTCCGTTAACATTGTCATATTTTCAACGGATCCGTTAACATTGTCATATTTTCAACGGATCCGTTAAAATTGTCATATTTTCAACTATTCCGTTAACATTGTCATATTTTCAACTATTCCGTTAACATTGTCATATTTTCAACTATTCCGTTAACATTGTCATATTTTCAACTATTCCGTTAACATTGTCATATTTTCAACGGATCCGTTAACATTGTCATATTTTCAACGGATCCGTTAAGATTGTCCAACTTTCAACGATCACATCAGATATTTAATTCCCGGCTAACTCATTCACAATGCTCCAATAACTGCAGTACACATTTCTTAACAGCCTCGGTAGCCGAGTGGTTAGTATGCCTGACCAGAATGGTCCGGGTTCGTTCCCCAGCAGTGGCGGATATTTGATTATCAGATCTTTATAACAATATAACTCAAACAAAGGTCAGCTGTAGTGATCTAATTTCCTTGTAAATTTGACTGTTCACGTCCATATGTTTAGTGTAAATTATAGAGAGCTGGGGTCGTGTCAATTCATGTAACTCGTTTTCCATTCAAATTTGAGAAAAAAATCGGTAATACAGCAACGATAAAAGTAAGTCTATGATTTGAACAATAAATTAAAGTACATGTTATGTTGTGTAAAGTGAAGAGTTCTGGAGCAGGTAGATCATGTTTGTGTCACTACTTACATAGCCTAAAGAAATCCTCTACAAAGAGCAAGTTTAGATTCGTATATCCAATATCAAATGTAAAGAAAATTCTGGAGAAACAGTTGAAGCTGACTATTCATAAAATTAAATGAAATGGAACAACACAACAGAACAACCCAACTTAACAACACAACATAAAAACACAACATAACATAGCAACTTTAAACAGTTAACATCCATATGCTTCTACGATTTCACTATTGTATTGATATTTGCTGTGTTATAAAATGAACGCCAAAAGAAAACCTTTAATCTTCTGATACTATCAAACTTCAAGAAATTCCACACAAAAATATGCAAAATACTCTGGAACTATAATCCTTTGGTTGTATAGTATGTTCTGAGCGACCTATTTTCTTTCGCAGTAACACTGCTTTTGTAAATCTTGTTTTAATTATTTATAAATTATATTATCATCAAGTGAACAGATACAAATTCAGGCTCATTACAAAGACTAAAACAGATGTTGTGCAAAGCCTCTCCAGAACTCGTCAGTGACGTGTAGAGCCAGTCTTGATAAAGTCAAGTGATCGAAAAGCAGACAAGAAATGGAAGGTGACATGTTGGTTATAGAAGAAGATTGAACATTTCATGAACTGTCAAACCGGGTCACGTGCTATGACGTCTTAAAAGAACAATTAAAGAAATGGTATCCCAAATGAAAATAAATAATTACTCTTATGCCATGTAAGAAGAAACAGGACTACAAAGGACAAGAGGTCGGGTTCGATCCTGATCGATGGCTTTCGGGTGCACCCAGTCTTAAATGGGTACCGGGTTTTTTTATGGGAAAGTAAAGCAGCACTGGCGTAATACCTACCACATTACCCCAAAAATCACACGACAAAGGTTTATAAAAATGATGGTTACTAAACCATATTCCCTAAACGCCACGTGACGGGGCTCTTTACTTGTTATGTAAGGAGAAGTTAGGAGTTGGATAGTATTGTAGCAGTTAATACATTGGAGGAAGGAGATATAGGGGGAAAACGGGAGAAAACATATCATACCAAGAGAGTGGCATTTGTTGAAAGCTAAATAAAAAACTGATAAAATCTGTAGACACGACAACATACTCCAGCAATGCGATACTTGACGAAGATGATCTTTATCAGCCAACAGTACATAGCTAGTACAACTTTATCATCGGTTAAATCTTGAAACACATCATCCGGTATACGTGACAAGATATGATAATCCAGTTGTAAGATGATGACTACAACAATAACCTCTCCAATAACGTGTTCTTTATCTTTAGAATCAGGACACGTCAGAACACTGCTTTCTGTTCTTTGGAGACAGTCACACCAACAAATGGTTGTAAACTCTCCACGTTGGTTCTGTTTGTAAAAGAAATTAAGTTTGTATACTGATGTCTCTCTCTCTCTCTCTCTCTCTCTGCGATCAGGACTCAATCAGAGTAGGATCCAGACTCTCACATGAAGTCTGCTGTCAGGTTAAGTGTGTTGATCGCCCCCACAGGCAGAACATCACAATTAGAATCTGCGAGATCCACTCTGAATTGAACACCCGTTAAAACGTTGCACTGTGTTCTGCGCCAGTGGCCCAGTGCATCCGATTTCAGCCAGCATTTTATTCAGGTTTGCATTCTTTAGCCTTTAATTGTCCCAATCTTCCTGCAAGGCAGCAGATGATCTTTTCTGTAGGGGATTCTGCCCTTAGATGATCGGCCCTCCCAGGTTTACGAGCACCATCTGCCCGAGTCACTAGAGGTGACTAACACAGACATGCACACACAAAGATAGGAGATGTGACCAACACAGACTTGCACACAGCGATACGAGGCATGACTAACAGACCACATCAAGATATATGACACATGACTAACATAGACATCACACAAAGATATGAGATATGATCACATAGACATGCACACACAAGGATATGAGATGTGACATACATGGTATGCACACACAAAGATATGAGATATGACTAACATAAACATGCACACAAAGATATGAGATATCTAACCCAAACATGCAGACACAAAGATATGACACATGACTAACACAGATACACACTAAGATATGAGATATGACTAAACACATACACACATAAAGATATGAGACATGATTAACAAGGACACACCAAGATATGAGATATGACTAACATGACACACACCAAGATATGAGCCATGGCACACACACACACAAGCTAAGATATGAGCCATGGCTAGCACAGAAACACATCAAGATATGAGCCATGGCTAGCACAGAAACACATCAAGATATGAGCCATAGCTTCACGGAAAAACACCAAGAAATGAACCATGTCCAGCACAGAAACACATTAAGGTATCCATATGCTTGGGTTTGTTGTAGTACTCTCCTTAACGTGGGAATCATCGACATACGAGACGCAGGCCCCGATTAACTGTTCACAGGTTTCGTTCAAACAGTTGTCCGGAGATTTGAGAGTGCAGTCTGACCCGTAGAACGTTCCCTTGCATGTACAGTTCCCGGTTGACTGTTCACAGGTGTCGTTGAAACAGTTGTCTGGACATTTGAGAGTGCAGTCTGACCCGTAGTACGTTTCCTTGCACGTACAGTCTGTACTTTCCGGTCACATATGATGTCACAGCCATCAGAACACGTCTGTTTGCACTGTAGCCCAAAATTACCATCGGGACAAGTGTCACTACAGATATAGCCAGGACGTTTACATTGTAGGCATTTTCCGGATTTTTCCTCACATAAAGGACAGACACTAAGACACGACCCGGAGCTGTCGTGTCCATAGATCCCATGTGAACAGTTGCCGTGACACGTACCGATGATGACGTTCCTCCTTT
Source organism: Megaustenia siamemsis (assembly GCA_032433765.1). Classification (NCBI taxonomy): domain Eukaryota; kingdom Metazoa; phylum Mollusca; class Gastropoda; order Stylommatophora; family Ariophantidae; genus Megaustenia; species Megaustenia siamemsis. Next base: position 36,750 of record JAVIAB010000080.1, on the reverse strand, counting down.
GCAGCACCCACTACACACTGCACAAAACGACCAATGCCCGTCCAGACAATAGGTGTCTGTAGATGTTTGCACCTCACTCACCGTCAGTGCACTGTCGGCCTGCGAAATGGTCGATGAGAACTCAATATTAATGTGTGCCATTGCCGCTTGTGTGTGACTACAATAGTGTTCACAGAAATGTTTGGTATGATATATCATTATACTGGAACACTACACCGCCACTGTCAGAGAAAGCCTGTAGAGTGGCATTCTTTACCCGAATCATAGTGCTAGCTCGACGAAAATTCGAATGGTGTGAATCTTCCGGGACGTGGCATAGTTCAGATACCAGTAAACAGAATTGTTCCACTTCTCAATTGTGTGTGTGTGCAGTCATTGTCATAGAGATTGATCTTTGTTTTGCCATTAACTGCAGCCTCTGGTCCACATCCGTCTCCTGTATAGCAAGCATTAAATGTGTCGGTCTGGTTTGTGTTCTGTTTGAGAGCCACATTCCGACCCCCGCCAATGTAGATGGAGCAGGTATTTGCAACTATCGCCCCTTCAATCCGTAACTTGTTGATCAGACCAGCCCCAGAGCCAAAGACATCAATCTCGTGCGAACTAACTACAAACCGTGATTCAATGTTACATGAGGCAGAACCATTTAGTTTTATCGTGAAACTGTCTATTGTTAAGTCATTCACATAAATCCTAAACCAGGAGAACGGTACAGATTGATTGAGAGTTGCCTCAACTGATGTAGAATCTGTGTCCGGATTACATGTGGTGTCGTTGTTATCAAACAGGAAAGTAGGTTCAGATTTTTGGGCGTATTTGTAAACGAGATCCAAGTACTGACACTGGGGTCCGAAATATACGTGCTGACAACTGTCACTGCCTGGGCATGTCCCTGTAGTTTCGTCACAAACTGAGTCATTGTTTGGGCATGTCCCTGTAGTTTTGTCACAAACTGAGTCATTGTTTGGGCATGTCCCTGTAGTTTCGTCCACAAACTGAGTCATTGTTTGGGCATGTCCCTGTAGTTTTGTCACAAACTGAGTCATTGTTTGGGCATGTCCCTGTATTTTGTCACAAACTGAGTCATTGTTTGGGCATGTCCCGTAGTTTTGTCACAAACTGAGTCATTGTTTGGGCATGTCCCTGTAGTTTTGTCACAAACTGAGTCATTGTTTGGGCATGTCCCTGTAGTTTCGTCCACAAACTGAGTCATTGTTTGGGCATGTCCCTGTAGTTTTGTCACAAACTGAGTCATTGTTTGGGCATGTCCCTGTAGTTTTGTCACAAACTGAGTCATTGTTTGGGCATGTCCCTGTAGTTTTGTCACAAACTGAGTCATTGTTTGGGCATGTCCCTGTAGTTTTGTCACAAACTGAGTCATTGTTTGGGCATGTCCCTGTAGTTTTGTCACAAACTGAGTCATTGTTTGGGCATGTCCCTGTAGTTTTGTCACAAACTGAGTCATTGTTTGGGCATGTCCCTGTAGTTTTGTCACAAACTGAGTCATTGTTTGGGCATGTCCCTGTAGTTTTGTCACAAACTGAGTCATTGTTTGGGCATGTCCCTGTAGTTTTGTCACAAACTGAGTCATTGTTTGGGCATGTCCCTGTAGTTTTGTCACAAACTGAGTCATTGTTTGGGCATGTCCCTGTAGTTTTGTCACAAACTGAGTCATTGTTTGGGCATGTCCCTGTAGTTTTGTCACAAACTGAGTCATTGTTTGGGCTTGTCCCTGTAGTTTTGTCACAAACTGAGTCATTGTTTGGGCATGTCCCTGTAGTTTTGTCACAAACTGAGTCATTGTTTGGGCATGTCCCTGTAGTTTTGTCACAAACTGAGTCATTGTTTGGGCATGTCCCTGTAGTTTTGTCACAAACTGAGTCATTGTTTGGGCTTGTCCTGTAGTTTTGTCACAAACTGAGTCATTGTTTGGGCATGTCCCTGTAGTTTTGTCACAAACTGAGTCATTGTTTGGGCATGTCCCTGTAGTTTTGTCACAAACTGAGTCATTGTTTGGGAATGTCCCTGTAGTTTTGTCACAAACTGAGTCATTGTTTGGCATGTCCCTGTAGTTTTTGTCACAAACTGAGTCATTATAGCAGTGACATTGTAACGTACAATTCGTCCCAAACCAACCGGCTGCACAAATTAGGTCATTAACTTCCAAGGTCTCGACGAAGCCAGCAGAATAAAGACTTGATCTACAGCGGTGGTTAACGAACTGTTTACAAACATTTATTATCAAACCGTGGTTACATTTCTAAAAATCCGCCAACTCGTTGTGATAACAAATAGTGTGATGTTCAAAGTAAACATTGTTTAACGATGGCTCGGACGCGATCATCGTATACTGATGTCAGGGAAATGAAAAATGCTAACCTTGGGTTGTCGCGGCCTCAGTGGAAAGTACTAACCACTGTATGATAATATGACACGTTGCAACGTCAATGACTATTCAAGGAAATGCATTATCAACCCTTACGTATGCGTGTGAAAGCTGGAAAACAACAAGAGACGTAGAAACAAAGTTGAACGCATTCGAAAATAAATGTCTAAGGAAAATATTAGGTATAGCGTGGAACGAATTCAAAAACATACGAGGAAATTAGAAAAACCGCCAATCAACCACTAATATCTTCAGTAATAAGAAAAGATGATGGTCATATGTTGGACATGTGATGAGAAGAGATAATAACCGAATAGCAAAGCAAGCCCTCATGTGGGAAACAACAGGTAAGAGGAAAAGAGGTAGACCCAGAGAGACACTGAGAAGAAAACTGCTAGAATAAAAATGTAGATAAGAGAAGGAGTATTTTGGTATACGCCCTATGGGCCGGCTACGGCTCGGAAGGTCAATAGATAGATAGAACGTCAATAAAGAAGTGACGACGCCGTGCCGTATGTGGAACATCAACTACTACTGTTGTGATGTGCGCTTACTGGAGCGTGACTAAAAATGAACAAAATACATATAGACAAAAAATAGAAACACGGCGTGGCTAAAGCTTCACGCAACAAGTGAACAACACAGACCAGAACGACGTTTCGGTGCAAAAGACCTTCAACAGGAACAAACATACAACACACGTACAAATATGTATGTAAAATAAGAAAATAAATAATTTTAAAAATACGAACTAGAATAAAAAATGAAAGTAAAATAAAGTGCCGTTGTTACCACATCAATGGGAGCCGCGATAGCTCAGTGTTAGTGAACTGGACTACAAAGGACAAGGGGTAAGGTTCGATCCCGAACCGACAGCTTCCGGGTTCACCAGCCTTTAATGGGTACCGGATTTTTTTTCTGGGAAAGTGAAGCGCCACGGGCGTAGTACCGACCACATTATCCCAAAAATCATGTGCCGAAGGTCTGTAACATTTATGGTCACTAACACCATATTCCCTATACGCCACTTGGCGGTACGGGGGTACTTTACTTTTTTTTTTTTTTTTTTAAATTTTTTGCCACATCAGATCCACGGGGAACGTGACTACATTTCTTAGCCTTCATGATCTAGTCGACCACATCACCCCAAAAAAATCATGTGCTGAAGGTCTGTAAAATATAGGGTCACTACACCATATTTCCCTATACGCCACTTGGCGTGACGGGGGTACTTTACTTTTTTTTTATGGCGTGACTCTCTCTCTCTCTGTATATATAACTCTTTAACTTATGTCGTCACTACTATGTGTCTAAATTACAACACGAGAGAGGTCTCAAAACATATTAACATCGTTGGTGTTTACAATTACAACACGAGAGAGGTCTCAAAACATATTAACATCGTTGGTGTTTACAATTACAACACGAGAAAGGTCTCAAAACATATTAACATCGTTGGTGTTTACAATTACAACACGAGAGAGGTCTCAAAACATGTTAACATCGTTGGTGTTTACAATTACAACACGAGAGAGGTCTCAAAACATATTAACATCGTTGGTGTTTACAATTACAACACGAGAGAGGTCTCAAAACATATTAACATCGTTGGTGTTTACAATTACAACACGAGAGAGGTCTCAAAACATATAACATCGTTGTGTTTACAATTACAACACGAGAAAGGTCTCAAAACATATTACATCGTTGGTGTTTACAATTACAACACGAGAGAGGTCTCAAAACATATTAACATCGTTGGTGTTTACAATTACAACACGAGGAAAGGTCTCAAAACATATTAACATCGTTGGTGTTTACAATTACAACACGAGAGAGGTCTCAAACATATTAACATCGTTGGTGTTTACAATTACAACACGAGAAAGGTCTCAAAACATATTAACATCGTTGGTGTTTACAATTACAACACGAGAAAGGTCTCAAAACATATTAACATCGTTGGTGTTTACAATTACAACACGAGAGAGGTCTCAAAACATATTAACATCGTTGGTGTTTACAATTACAACACGAGAGAGGTCTCAAAACATATTAACATCGTTGGTGTTTACAATTACAACATAACAACTAGTTCACAATATTTTACAGCCATTCGGCCAGAAATCTTTGCGTTTACAAAATATATTCACACACTATCAACTATTTGTTAAAAGACACAACAGCCTACTAAAAGTAATATTGGAAGGGAAAATACAAGGTAAAAGAGGCAGAGGCAGACCAAGACTAACATGGACGAGAAACATCAAAAGATGGACAAGTCAATCTATTACAGCCTGCACCATCAAAGCACGAAACAGAGTAGAATGGCGATCCATGGTAGCCAACCTTCGTTGCGGAGAAGGCACACGATGATCAACTGTTGTCTCATGGAATACTCTTCACATCACAATGTATCAATTACTGTCTCTGGAATACTCTTCACATCACAATGTATCAACTACTGTCTCTGAAATACTTTTCACATCACAATATATCAACTACTGTCTCTGAAATACTTTTCACATCACAATGTATCAACTACTGTCTCTGAAATACTTTTCACATCACAATGTATCAACTACTGTCTCCTAGAATACTCTTCATATCACAATGTACCAACTATTGTCTCCTGGAATACTCTTCACATCACAATGTATCAACTACTGTCTCATGGAATACTCTTCACATCACAATGTATCAACTACTGTCTCTGGAATACTCTTCACATCACAATGTATCAACTACTGTCTCTGAAATACTTTTCACATCACAATGTATCAATTACTGTCTCTGAAATACTCTTCACATCACGATGTATCAACTACTGTCTCCTGGAATACTCTTCACATCACAATGTATCAACTACTGTCTCTGAAATACTCTTCACATCACAATGTATCAACTACTGTCTCTGAAATATTCTTCACATCACGATATATCAACTATCTACTGTCTCCTAGAATACTCTTCACATCACAATGTACCAACTATTGTCTCCTGGAATACTCTTCACATCACAATGTATCAACTACTGTCTCTGAAATACTCTTCACATCACAATGTATCAACTACTGTCTCTGAAATACTCTTCACATCACAATGTATCAACTACTGTCTCTGAAATACTCTTCACATCACGATGTATCAACTACTGTCTCTGAAATACTCTTCACATCACGATGTATCAACTACTGTCTCTGAAATACTTTTCACATCACAATGTATCAACTACTGTCTCTAAAAAACTCTTCACATCACAATGTATCAACTACTGTCTCTGAAATACTCTTCACATCACAATGTATCAACTACTGTCTCTGGAATACTCTTCACATCACAATGTATCAACTACTGTCTTTGAAATACTCTTCACATCACGATGTATCAACTACTGTCTCTGGAATACTCTTCACATCACAATGTATCAACTACTGTGTCTGGAATACTCTTCACATCACAATGTATCAACTATAGTCTCTGGAATACTCTTCACTTCACAATGTATCAACTACTGTCTCTGGAATACTCTTCACATCACGATGTATCAACTATAGTCTCTGGAATACTCTTCACTTCACAATGTATCAACTACTGTCTCTGAAATACTCTTCACATCACGATGTATCAACTACTGTCTCTGGAATACTCTTCACATCACGATGTATCAACTACTGTCTCTGAAATACTCTTCACATCACGATGTATCAACTACTGTCTCTGGAATACTCTTCACATCACAATGTATCAACTACTGTCTCTGAAATACTCTTCACATCACGATGTATCAACTACTGTCTCTGGAATACTCTTCACATCACAATGTATCAACTACTGTCTCTGGAATACTTTCACATCACAATGTATCAACTACTGTCTCTGAATACTCTTCACATCACAATGTATCAACTACTGTCTCTGAAATACTCTTCACCAGATCCTACCCAGCAAGACTCGCAGTGTCCAGTGACTGACGACTCCAGTTGTGTTGGTTAATAAGTCTCTTATACGTCTACTAGGTTTTCTTGTTTCTAGTTGTGCCTATTTTAAGTCACATCTCTTTCATCCGAAGGAATGACGTGGACTTATGTTTTTTGAAGTACTGTGTCCTTCCCACATCTCGTAGGGCTTTGATGTCCACCCGATCAATTGGCTGAGCGTCATCAACGATAGCACAGATATCCAACCTGTCTGCTCTTTCATTTCCTTGTACTCCCACATGTCCATGGACGTAGACAAAGGTGACTATAAGTATTTTTGACTTCCGCAATGATTCTACCTATTGCATGGGATCATCGAATCACTCAGCATGCAGGCGTGAGTGTCGTGACTCTAACCAGAAGAATGCCCTGGTCACTGCCATCACCTCCATCGTCATGCTACTCATGGCATAGCTTGGGCACCACTGTTTTACTTGACTATTCTGCGGCCGAAAGTGCTGTAAATGCCATGCACTCCTTCGGTGTCGTATTACAGATCCATCTGTATAGATGACTGCATCTTTCTCATCGATGTTATCCCAGATGAGACCGTTGACCTCTGCATTGACCACAACTCTGTTCTTACATTTCCTGTCGAGTGTGACAATACTCGAGAATGTCCCTCTGAATGACGTAGGCGCCGGTATCCACTATTCGCCAGCGTGATATTGTTAAGCCCACAGACCTTATTATTACATCTTCTGCTCGGCCACCCATGATTTTGCCTTTTTTAGCCTGACACCTTCCCTGTGTGAGCTTGTAGTGTAATGGCTGTTCTGTATCTGCACTTATCTTCAGGTATGATCAATGTGACTGCATGAAGACGAGAGGCAACCCGATAGTCAAAAATACAGTGCTGAAGTCGATATGTTGGGTCGAAAGGCGCAATGAAACTACAGCACAGCGTATCTACGCACAATGAACCTCATTTTAAGGACGAATGACGATTAGGACTATCCATTCCTTTAGTGGTAATCAGACAAACGCCAGAAAGAAGAGAGAAAGAATTGAGAGCAGCTAATGAATGGCTTATTATTTTTGATTGACATATCTTGTCCAGGTTTTACAAATATTGCTGCTGCTCTTACTATCCAGAAAACTAACCAGTGAAACACAATGTATGAAGATGTTTGAATAAAGGCTAACAAAGGAACTTAGCAAGTAAGGGAAAAAAAGTATAATAGTTCTCAAGGCAAAAGAGTGTTCTGAAATGTTAAGTATATCTGACCCTAGACAATGGCTCACGTGCAGAAAAACACGCAAAATCTGGTCTACGTGTCCGTTAAACATCCCAGTAGCGGTTAGCCTTTCATTATTCTCGTCACAAGAATACTGGACGTGATTGTGTTGTGTTGGTTCAGTGGTTGTGTTGTGTCGGGTCAATGGAATATCGTGAATTTAAAAACAAAAATAGAAAGTTTAGTAAATGCTAGGGAAATAGTGTACACATCAATTCAACTATAAAACAACATCAAAGATATTAAACAGACAAAGGTAAGAAAATTATATGCGTTAGGTAATAGATTGTCAGCACTGATTTGTCTAAACCATCGTAGAGTCAACTTTGTGTGCTGCACAAATGAATTAAATTTTGCGATGTAAATATGTTTCGCTTTAAAAAGGAACCTTATAGCTTCAAATTACAGTCTATATAAAATAATAAAATTTGAAAGTTAGAAAAAAAGATTAATATAGACCATGCATTCGACCGCTTATCTGTTGTGGGAAATCCTATTAGCTTTGAACTGTTCTGAGAGTGTTATAGCACACTTTTGCGACGTTGGATGGTTTGGTTCCAATTGCCAGTACAAATGTCGATGTGATAACAAGATTTGTAGTCAGGAAGGATTGTGTACAGATGGTGCTTGTGAAAGTGGTTGGTTTGGCCGAGAATGTCAATATGTGGATTTATTGTACAGGAATGTCTCACAATGGGCACGTGGCTAAATGATGGTAATGCGAGTACCTGCAATCCTGACCAATCATTAACAGTTACAGTAAATATGTCGTCCGAGTTTCCGTTTACCTGGCTCAGGTTACAGGTGAATCAGCCTTCATTACTGCAAGAGTTTCAGGTAACTTTTACTGACAAGAGAAATGAAAGAAAAATGTCGTGTAAGAACATGAGGAGTGCCATCGTTGATGAAAGAACACTTGACATCCACTGTGATATGGATGAGGTAGTTCAGTTTGTGATTCTAGAAGGGGGCGGGGTCAAGTCTCTCTGTTCTCTGTACGTCAGTGGTGTCGTAATGTAGCACTACGTCAGAACACTACACAGTCAAGCACATTATTTTCAATAAATACGACTCTACGTACACTGCTTCAAATAATGCTGTAGATGGTAAGGTTGACAGTGATTTGTGGAAGGGAAGTTGTACATCTACCGCTAACAACGACCCGTTTTCGAACTGGAATGTAACGTTTGCATCACCACATTATATTAACAGGTATATTGTGTATAATAGGATTCAGTGAAACAGTCCAACAAAACAAAATAACAACAGCAACTAACTCACACAACAGGAAGAGCATGAACAAAACCAAGCAGCGAATCAAGTAACAAAATCAAATAAAGCTGCACGAAGAGAACGGTACATAACACACAGAACACAATGCCAGTTTGTACATTTCTCTGTACGATGATTACAACTCTAATTTAACGGATTGTAATTCAGAAGAGACAATTTATTGCAACACTACTTTTTAAATGTATATATTTCTGCAGATCTGTCACAATTTCTTTCTCTACAAAGGAAAGCTTTCCTTCAACAGCTGTTTGAATCACATTTCATCAAATAGACATTTCGTAACAATTGTTGCTATGTGAAAAGGAAAAGAAAAGCCTGAAGCGATACAAGAACATCCATGATTATGTGCAATACCGACATTTATTGAATACCGCAAGTAAAGCAAAATGGATATTATAACAATGCATCACATATCCAAGAACAAAGAAAAATACACCAAGAAAGATTATTTATAATACTATGTGTATGTGAATCTTGTTAGAACAAGACGTCGAGATAGTCGCATTCTAACTTCTTCTTTTACTTCTTTTCCTCTTCATCTGCCTTTCATCGACGAGGGAAGATAATTTGTGGTCTTTTGCTCTTCTGTTTACTCTGCTGTTGTTATGTTTCCTAATGTTCCTAATATTCCCTCAATCCAACTTTTTCGTGGTCGGCCCTTGGGCCTGGTGTTCTCGCAACGTTTATTGAAGGCTCCTTGTGTTATGTTTTGATCTTTCTGCCTTATTATGTGGCCGAATCATTTTGTCTGTTGTTTCTTTATATATTATATGACGTTGGCTATTCATAACTTTCTTCTTATTTCTCCATTTCTGATCTTATCTCTCAGGCTGTTTCCTATCATTCGTCTAACACATATCTCATCGGTAGCGGTTATTTTTTTTTAAAAATTGTTCTTGCATCTAGGGTCCACGACTGGCATTGGTAGCACAAAGTTGGAGTGAAGATTGTATTGTAGAGTGCCCGTTTTGTCGGCAGTTATTTCTTTATTAGTCAATAGTGGTTATAGCTGTACAATGATTTGACAAGCTTTGTTGCATCCTTTATTAGTCAATAGTGGTTATAGCTGTACAATGATTTGACAAGCTTTGTTGCATCCTGAGTGTCTGTGAATTGTCGTTTGTCACTAGACTTCCTAGGTATTTAAATCCCTCTGCTTGTTTTAGTTGTCTGCAATCTATAGTTATGTTTATGTTCTGTTTCTCGTTTGCGATATTCATGACTTCTATTTTGTTGATGTTGATTTCATGTTGTATTTTGTGCCTTTGCTGTTGAGTCTATTTAGGTGTTCTTGTAGGTTTTTATTTTTTTCATGTATTAGTGCCTGATCATCTGAAAATAGAAGATCGTTGATCTCCTATGTCTCTGATGGGTTGGCTAATTGCATAATGAGTCCATGTAAGTAATAAACAGTAAAACGGGGGGGGGGGGGGGGGGGGGGGGGGGAATTGTACGAACTCTTTACTTACATCTGATTTAACTTGGAAATGGTCTGTGTAGGCTGTTGCTGTTCTGACTGTGCAGCTGCTGCTGATGTAGAGATTTTAATTACGTTGTTAGATGTTGGCTTACTCCGTATTTTGTTAGTATCTCCCACAGTTGTTCTCTACTAACTCCGTATTTTGTTAGTATCTCCCACAGTTGTTCTCTACTACTCCGTATTTTGTTAGTATCTCCCACAGTTGTTCTCTACTAACTCCGTATTTTGTTAGTATCTCCCACAGTTGTTCTCTACTAACTCCGTATTTTGTTAGTATCTCCCACAGTTGTTCTCTACTAACTTCGTATTTTGTTAGTATCTCCCACAGTTGTTCTCTACTAACTCCGTATTTTGTTAGTATCTCCACAGTTGTTCTCTACTAACTTCGTATTTTGTTAGTATCTCCCACAGTTGTTCTCTACTAACTCCGTATTTTGTTAGTATCTCACACAGTTGTTCTCTACTAACTCCGTATTTTGTTAGTATCTCACACAGTTGTTCTCTACTAACTCCGTATTTTGTTAGTATCTCACACAGTTGTTCTCTACTAACTCCGTATTTTGTTAGTATCTCACACAGTTGTTCTCTACTAACTCCGTATTTTGTTAGTATCTCACACAGTTGTTCTCTACTAACTCCGTATTTTGTTAGTATCTCCCACAGTTGTTCTCTACTAACTTCGTATTTTGTTAGTATCTCCCACAGTTGTTCTCTACTAACTCCGTATTTTGTTAGTATCTCACACAGTTGTTCTCTACTAACTCCGTATTTTGTTAGTATCTCACACAGTTGTTCTCTACTAACTCCGTATTTTGTTAGTATCTCACACAGTTGTTCTCTACTAACTCCGTATTTTGTTAGTATCTCACACAGTTGTTCTCTACTAACTCCGTATTTTGTTAGTATCTCACACAGTTGTTCTCTACTAACTCCGTATTTTGTTAGTATCTCACACAGTTGTTCTACTAACTCCGTATTTTGTTAGTATCTCACACAGTTGTTCTCTACTAACTCCGTATTTTGTTAGTATCTCCCACAGTTGTTCTCTACTTACTCGTCGAATACTTTTCCCTGGTCACTGAAAGCTACGTACAGATTTTGATTGTGTTCTGCCATCTTTTCTGCTGGCTGTTTTAGGTGAATAGAGCGTCAGTACATCCTCTGTTTTTTTCGAAACCATATTTTAGAATAGTTTTAGCTGTAGTTCTATTATTGGTCTCAGCTTTTCCCTACAATTTTGTCGTATAAACTTCCCACATGGCTGAGAAGCGATATATCTCTATATTGATTGCAGACTCTCTTGTTCCATTTCTCTATCCATATTGGTACGATGATTGCTCGTTGCCAGTCTTCTGGGGCTTTTCAGGGTTTGTCTTAATTTCGAAGATGGATTATGTCACAAAAGTGAAAGAAAAAGTGTCTAACGGACACATAGGTTTTTAAAATTGTATAAAGTGTTCTATTCAAGATGGACAAGATCAGATAAGTACTTTAAAAATGTAACCATCTACAAATTTACAGTTATACCGTAAGATCGCATGTGATATCTATAGATTTAGCACGTGGAAAACATCTCTGGGCTACCGCCAACTAGTGTTTTAAAGTTAAGACATTAACTACGACAGACTCAGAAGGTCTGTAAGGGATACACTTTTTATGCTGAAAGAATCACAGAAAAATGGAGGTAGATCAAAATATAAAGTAGCAACCATCTATAAAAGCGGAATAAAAATATTTAAAAAAGTTATTTTAATGAACCTCACAAACAATGTATGAAAGGTGCAGGTCTGAAGATCGTGAGATACATATTTAATCAAACAATCAATTGATGGCTTTGGTTGTACGAGGAATTTTATTGCTTTGTGTGACATCATAATGGAAGCCAAGGACACTATTTACATTGACCTCTTTACAGCGGTACAAAAACTCAGGCAGGACAGGGTTTCATGGTACAGACATCAGACCAGTACGAGTTCTTGCATAGAGCAGCTATGGTTGCTGTTGTCTGTATGGGAACAACAATTGTATCCATGATATCACAGAGAGAATCGAGGCACTGAAACAAACAACAGAATCAGTGGAGTCAAGACTGGACCAAGAGTTCAAGGCATATGTGACGTATGTGATGACGACATTAATCACTACAGTGCACATTAGCGATGACTACTGGTGAGAGGTAGCGATGAAGGTCTATGAGATTACATCAATGCTGTCTTCATACCAAGCTTCAGAAGGAAGAGCCAACAAATTCTGACACAGATCCCACTTCCAACCGCTGTCAATGACTTTTGGCGAATGGTCACCCAGCACAAAGGTCACTTTGGTGGTTGCTTTTGAAGTGGACTTCATGAATGGTGACTCCTCCATTGGTAATTACTTCCTTGGACGCAGATTTGAACTATTTCTGCCAATAATTTTGCAATAACATTATAGGAAACGTTGTCGTGTGATTTGTGGATTCATCAGGAATCTCATCTGACAATGACACGTCGAAGGAAAGAATCTGTAATTTCTAGACAATGATATTAGTTAATGCATATAATATATTAAAAAAATACATTGGCACGTCAGATTTGTTGGTTTTAATGAAAGAGGTACGAACTTGTAGTCGATGGGTGGTGGTCGAGTTGTGTATATGTGTAGAAATGGTGCCGAGTACAGCGGGCTGGTGTGTGTCTTGTCTCTCTTTCTAGACAGACTGGACAATGACCTCCGCTTAACGTACCACTTGTAGTTGGAGCTGTCAAAAATGTAAGACATCAAGTGATACTAACAGCCCATCAGCACTGCCTGTTGTATCAGCTAATTCAGATAAACAATGATTTCAAAATGTCTACTTCAACTTTCCTAAAGTAAGGAAAATTATTATTTAAAAAAAATATTCACAATGATCTGGTTATACAGATGACTTTATGCTACCATTTAGAATATATTGTTATATGTAAATGTTGACGATACGGTCTCTGGTTTCAAGCAGTGGCATGCATAATGGAGTTGTAATCAGCCTTGAGCTGACGAAAGAGTAAAGCTGTAGAAAGCATAGACAATGAACATACACGATGAAGTTAATGCAACCATGAAAGACATGTTGCCTGATATGTCCATTTAGTATACAATAAATGTTGCCTGATATGTCAATTTAGTATACAATAAATGTTGCCTGATATGTCAATTTACTATACAATAAATGTTGCCTGATATGTCAATTTAGTATACAATAAATGTTGCCTAATATGTCGATTTAGTATACAATAAATGTTGCCAGATATGTCCATTTAGTATACAATAACTGTTTACTGATATGTCCATTTAGTATACAATAAATGTTTACTGATATGTCCATTTAGTATACAATAAATGTTGCCTGATATGTCCATTTAGTATACAATAAATGTTGCCTGATATGTCCATTTAGTATACAATAAATGTTGCCTCATATGTTCATTTAATATACAATAAATGTTGCCTAATATATCCATTTAGTATACAATAAATGTTGCCTGATATGTCCATTTAGTATACAATAAATGTTGCCTCATATGTTCATTTAATATACAATAAATGTTGCCTAATATATCCATTTAGTATACAATAAATGTTGCCTGATATGTCCATTTAATATACAATAAATGTTGCCTGATATCCATTTAGTATACAATAAATGTTGCCCGATATGTCCATTTAGTATACAATAAATGTTGCCTGATATGTCCATTTAGTATACAATAAATGTTGCCTGATATGTCCATTTAGTATACAATAAATGTTGCCTGATATGTCCATTTAGTATACAATAAATGTTGCCTGATATGTCCATTTAATATACAATAAATGTTGCTGATATGTCCATTTAGTATACAATAAATGTTGCCTGATATGTCCATTTAATATACAATAAATGTTGCCTGATATGTCCATTTAGTATACAATAAATGTTGCCTTATATGTCCATTTAGTATACAATAAATGTTGCCTGATATGTCCATTTGGTATACAATAAATGTTGCCTATTATGTTTACGCAGTTTACAAAGAATCACGGGTGATGAGTTCCGCAAAATTTGGGCACACATCCTTCTTCTTCTGCTTCTATCCTTCTTCTGCTGCCGTTGACGTCGAGGGGAGATACAATCTGCGATTCTTTGCTCTTCTGTTGGCCTCTTCTGGTGTTATCCCTCGTAGTGACTCTAGTATTCCTTTTATCCCTCTCTTTCTCGGTCTTCCTCTTAATCTGGCGTTTTCGTAGCGTTTGTCTATGGCTCTTTGAGTCATTGTTAGTTCTTTTTGTCTTGTTATGTGGCCGAACCAATTTATCTGTTGTTTCTTTATGTATTCGATGGCTGGTTCAATTTCGAGTTTCTTCCTCAGGTCAGTGTTTCTTACTCTGTCCCTTAAGCTGTTTCCTGTCATTCTTCTGACACATTTCATTTCGGTGGTCGTTATCTTTCTTATTGTTCTAGAGTCCAGTGTCCAATTCTGGCACTGATAGCACAGAATTGGTAGAAAGATTGATTTGTATATTGCCGTTTTCGCTTCCGTAGTTATTGCTTTGTTTTTCAATAGTGTTGATACTTGGCCTATAACTTGGCATGCTTTGTTACACCTTATATCTATCTCTGTCTCTTGGTTATTGTCTTGTGTTAACGTGCTACCCAGATATTTATAATTGTCTACTTGCTTCAGAGTTGTATTATCTATTATGATATTTAGTTTTTCTTTCTTTCTCGCTATTGCCATTACTTCGGTTTTGTTTATGTTGATCTTCACACATCCTTGAGAAAGAAATTTATATTGAAAGCGACATTAAAATATGCAAGCAATTTTAAGCGGAACATCATAAAATATATATAGCTAGTTACTTTTTGTGTGTATAATTTTAATGAGTTTTGACGAAGATAATTATTTTAATTATTTAATGTTAGTATTAAATTTATTTTTATATTTAAATGCAGTATTAACCGAAAATACATTTTATTTTTGCATTTGAGACTTTTTGTTTATAATAAAGCTTGCTTGATATGTTTAAGCTATTAATCAACATACATTCTCAAAAGAAATATTTTATCAAAGTGACGTGGAATTGCTACACTATTGAAAAAAAAAAACAATATAATTATTGAATGAAATTATTCATATTTGCATATATCTGCATCATATATTAAAGAAAAAAATCACAGGTCATACAATATTTATGTTTTCTCCTGCATTAAAAAAATAGTTAACACAGGAAGAACTATTAACATCCTACAACATTCATGTTTTAGCAGGAACAGAACAAGAACTAACAGGCTTGATACAACCAATCAAAACATCTGATGCATATAAGCATGGAGATAAATGCTGACAAGACGGAAGGACCAATAATCCTGGGGCGGGGTATTGTTGTAGAGTAGAAGATTTCCCTGTGACATCTAGACTCAACAGTTCAGTCCCCTTTATTTGATTTTGTCTATCTTTTTAATAATCATTCTTATCACTCATGTAACACAGTGCTCAGGGCAGGAACATCCGCCAACATACACATTTTGTAAGATACATTATCAATTACACACAAGCCAAAGTCACACCATCGTCTATCCCATCTCTCGACCAAGACAAAAAAAATCTTGGAGAGAGAGAGAGAGAGAGAGAGAGAGAGAGAGAGAGAGAGAAAGAGAGTGTATCACATCTTTACTTCCACAAATACACAACTAAACTGAACGAGTTTTTATCAATAAAAGGTATCTCTCTACAGTCAAGTAATGGCCACCAACAAATGACATTTCTCTAAAGTAAAGTAATAACCTTCAACAATCAGCATCTCTCTGAAGTAAAGTAATGACAACCAACAAATGGCATCTCTCTAAAGTCAAGAAATGACAACCAGCAAACTGCATCTCTCTAAAGTCAAGTAATGATCGCCAACAAACTGCATCTTTCAAAAGTCAAGTAATGACCACCAACAAACGGCATCTCTCTAAAGTCAAGTAATGATAACCAGCAAACTGCATCTCTCTAAAGTCAAGTAATGATCGCCAACAAACTGCATCTTTCAAAAGTCAAGTAATGACCACTTACAAACTGCATCTCTCTAAAGTCAAGTAATGATCGTCAACAAACTGCATCTTTCAAAAGTCAAGTAATGACCACTTACAAACTGCATCTCTCTAAAGTCAAGTAATGATTGTCAACAAACTGCATCTTTCAAAAGTCAAGTAATGACCACTTACAAACTGCATCTCTCTAAAGTCAAGTAATGATCGTCAACAAACTGCATCTTTCAAAAGTCAAGTAATGACCATCAACATATGACATTTCTCTGTAAAGTCAAGTAAGATCCATCCGCTAATAGCATCGCTCTAAGGCAGGTAATGCCACAAACAAATGGCCTAATTTTAATTTAATTTTAACTAACATTTTCTGTTCGGCCCTCATGTTTCTTTCGTTACAAATAACTAAATCTGTTAAAATTTGTCTTATCTTAAAAAGGTTGTTTATGTAGAGAAACAAACATTAGTCACGGGTATCTTTTTATAGTTACTATCGTTAAAACAAAGAATGTTGAAAGTTCCCTGGACAGCTAAAAAGACCAATGAAGACATTCTCAAAGAGGCCAACACAAAAAATGGAACTCCTAAAAAGCATTAGAAAGAAACAATCAACATTTTTAGGCACATCATGAGAAGAGGAAAGTTGGAATACTTGGTTACAACTGACAAAATAAAAGGAAGAGAGATCGCGGACGACACCGAGAGAAAATACTAGATAGCTTGGTGTCATGACATGGAAAACAGTCAACAACCGAACTAATACGATGCACTGTAGATAGAAGTATGTGGAAGGACATGATCGTCTACGTCAACCGGTATGGCACATGATGATGATCGTTAAAACTAAACGGTATTCACCACAGAGACGAGATATCTCAGAACAATAGTGAGAGTTATCTGCACACCTAAAAGGGCCAACGAGAACCTCTCAAAGAAACCATGCGCAGAAAAAGGGAGCTCATAAAAACGTCAGAAGGAAAAATAATCGACATTTATCGGGCACATCACGAGAAGAGGAAATTTGAAATACTTGGTTACAACGGGCAAAATAAAAAGAAAGAGAGATCGCGGACGATAAAAAAGACGATAATAAACAGATTTGAGAACAAAACTAAAAACAGTCAAAAACAGAGCTGATACGATGTGCTAAGTACAAAGAATTGTGGTGTGAAGGGGAATGATCGTCTATGCCAAGTGGTCTGGCACATGATGATGTTGATTACTGCAGTGAGACGTCATTTACTGTAGTCTCCATTCACTGTCAAGAAACATCATTTCTTGTAATCTTTTCTTATTGTAGAGAGTCATCATGTGTTGGTAATCATTTCTTATTGTAGAGAGACATCATGTGTTGGTAATCATTTCTTATTGTAGAGAGACATCATGTGTTGGTAATCATTTCTTATTGTAGAGAGACATCATGTGTTGGTAATCATTTCTTATTGTAGAGAGACATCATGTGTTGGTAATCATTTCTTACTGTAGAGAGACATCATGTGTTGGTAATGTTTCTTATTGTAGAGAGACATCATGTTGGTAATCATTTCTTATTGTAGAGAGACATCATGTGTTGGTAATGTTTTTTATTGTAGAGAGACATCATGTGTTGGTAATGTTTCTTATTGTAGAGAGACTTCATGTGTTGGTAATCATTTCTTATTGTAGAGAGACATCATGTGTTGGTAATGTTTCTTATTGTAGAGAGACATCATGTGTTGGTAATCATTTCTTATTGTAGAGAGAAATCATGTGTTGGTAATCATTTCTTATTGTAGAGAGACATCATGTGTTGGTAATCATTTCTTATAGTAGAGAGACATCATGTGTTGGTAATCATTTCTTATTGTAGAGAGACATCATGTGTTGGTAATCATTTCTTATTGTAGAGAGACATCATGTGTTGGTAATCATTTCTTATTGTAGAGAGACATCATGTGTTGGTAATCATTTCTTATTGTAGAGAGACATCATGTGTTGGTAATGTTTCTTATTGTAGAGAGACATCATGTGTTGGTAATCATTTCTTATATTAGAGAGACATCGTGTGTTGGTAATGTTTCTTATTGTAGAGAGACATCATGTGTTCGTAATGTTTCTTATTGTAGAGAGACATCATGTGTTGGTAATCATTTCTTATTGTAGAGAGACATCATGTGTTGGTAATGTTTCTTATTGTAGAGAGACATCATGTGTTGGTAATCATTTCTTATTGTAGAGAGAAATCATGTGTTGGTAATCATTTCTTATTGTAGAGAGACATCATGTGTTGGTAATCATTTCTTATAGTAGAGAGACATCATGTGTTGGTAATCATTTATTATTGTAGAGAGACATCATGTGTTGGTAATCATTTCTTATTGTAGAGAGACATCATGTGTTGGTAATCATTTCTTATTGTAGAGAGACATCATGTGTTGGTAATCATTTCTTATTGTAGAGACATCATGTGTTGGTAATCATTTCTTATTGTAGAGAGACATCATGTGTTGGTAATGTTTCTTATTGTAGAGAGACATCATGTGTTGGTAATCATTTCTTATTGTAGAGAGACATCATGTGTTGGTAATCATTTCTTATTGTAGACAGACATCATGTGTTGGTAATCATTTCTTACTGTAGAGAGACATCATGTGTTGGTAATGTTTTTTATTGTAGAGAGACATCATGTGTTGGTAATGTTTCTTATTGTAGAGAGACTTCATGTGTTGGTAATCATTTCTTATTGTAGAGAGACATCATGTGTTGGTAATGTTTCTTATTGTAGAGAGACATCATGTGTTGGTAATCATTTCTTATTGTAGAGAGAAATCATGTGTTGGTAATCATTTCTTATTGTAGAGAGACATCATGTGTTGGTAATCATTTCTTATAGTAGAGAGACATCATGTGTTGGTAATCATTTCTTATTGTAGAGAGACATCATGTGTTGGTAATCATTTCTTATTGTAGAGAGACATCATGTGTTGGTAATCATTTCTTATTGTAGAGAGACATCATGTGTTGGTAATCATTTCTTATTGTAGAGAGACATCATGTGTTGGTAATGTTTCTTATTGTAGAGAGACATCATGTGTTGGTAATCATTTCTTATAGTAGAGAGACATCGTGTGTTGGTAATGTTTCTTATTGTAGAGAGACATCATGTGTTCGTAATGTTTCTTATTGTAGAGAGACATCATGTGTTGGTAATCATTTCTTATTGTAGAGAGACATCATGTGTTGGTAATGTTTCTTATTGTAGAGAGACATCATGTGTTGGTAATCGTTTCTTATTGTAGAGAGACATCATGTGTTGGTAATCATTTCTTATTGTAGAGAGACATCATGTGTTGGTAATCATTTCTTATTGTAGAGAGACATCATGTGTTGGTAATCATTTCTTATTGTAGAGAGACATCATGTGTTGGTAATCATTTCTTATTGTAGAGAGACATCATGTGTTGGTAATCATTTCTTATTGTAGAGAGACATCATGTGTTGGTAATCATTTCTTATTGTAGAGAGACATCATGTGTTGGTAATCATTTCTTATTGTAGAGAGACATCATGTGTTGGTAATGTTTCTTATTGTAGAGAGACATCATGTGTTGGTAATCATTTCTTATTGTAGAGAGACATCATGTGTTGGTAATCATTTCTTATTGTAGACAGACATCATGTGTTGGTAATCATTTCTTATTGTAGAGAGACATCATGTGTTGGTAATCATTTCTTATTGTAGAGAGACATCATGTGTTGGTAATCATTTCTTACTGTAGAGAGACATCATGTGTTGGTAATGTTTCTTATTGTAAGAGACATCATGTGTTGGTAATGTTTTTATTGTAGAGAGACATCATGTGTTGGTAATCATTTCTTACTGTAGAGAGACATCATGTGTTGGTAATGTTTCTTATTGTAGAGAGACATCATGTGTTGGTAATGTTTTTTATTGTAGAGAGACATCATGTGTTGGTAATCATTTCTTATTGTAGAGAGACATCATGTGTTGGTAATCATTTCTTACTGTAGAGAGACATCATGTGTTGGTAATGTTTCTTATTGTAGAGAGACATCATGTGTTGGTAATCATTTCTTATTGTAGAGAGACATCATGTGTTGTAATGTTTCTTATTGTAGAGAGACTTCATGTGTTGGTAATGATTTCTTATTGTAGAGAGACATCATGTGTTGGTAATCATTTCTTATTGTAGAGAGACATCATGTGTTGGTAGTGTTTCTTATTGTAGACAGACATCATGTGTTGGTAATGTTTCTTATAGTAGAGAGACATCGTGTGTTGGTAATGTTTCTTATTGTAGAGAGACATCGTGTGTTGGTAGTGTTTCTTATTGTAGAGAGACATCATGTGTTGGTAGTGTTTCTTATTGTAGAGAGACATCGTGTGTTGGTAATGTTTCTTATTGTAGAGAGACATCGTGTGTTGGTAATGTTTCTTATTGTAGAGAGACATCGTGTGTTGGTAATGTTTCTTATTGTAGAGAGACATCATGTGTTGGTAATGTTTCTTATAGTAGAGAGACATCGTGTGTTGGTAATGTTTCTTATTGTAGAGAGACATCATGTGTTGGTAATGTTTTCTTATTGTAGAGAGACATCATGTGTTGGTAATGTTTCTTATTGTAGAGAGACATCATGTGTTGGTAATGTTTCTTATAGTAGAGAGACATCGTGTGTTGGTAATGTTTCTTATTGTAGAGAGACATCGTGTGTTGGTAGTGTTTCTTATTGTAGAGAGACATCGTGTGTTGGTAGTGTTTCTTATTGTAGAGAGACATCATGTGTTGGTAATGTTTCTTATTGTAGAGAGACATCGTGTGTTGGTAATGTTTCTTATTGTAGAGAGACATCATGTGTTGGTAATGTTTCTTATTGTAGAGAGACATCGTGTTTGGTAGTGTTTCTTATTGTAGAGAGACATCATGTGTTGGTAATGTTTCTTATTGTAGAGAGACATCGTGTGTTGGTAGTGTTTCTTATTGTAGAGAGACATCATGTGTTGGTAATGTTTCTTATTGTAGAGAGACATCGTGTGTTGGTAGTGTTTCTTATTGTAGAGAGACATCATGTGTTGTAATGTTTCTTATTGTAGAGAGACATCGTGTGTTGGTAATGTTCTTATAGTAGAGAGACATCATGTGTTGGTAATGTTTCTTATAGTAGAGAGACATCATGTGTTGGTAATGTTTCTTATAGTAGAGAGACATCATGTGTTGGTAGTGTTTCTTTTTGTAGAGAGACATCGTGTGTTGGTAATGTTTCTTATAGTAGAGAGACATCATGTGTTGGTAGTGTTTCTTATTGTAGAGAGACATCGTGTGTTGGTAATGTTTCTTATTGTAGAGAGACATCGTGTTGGTAGTGTTTCTTATTGTAGAGAGACATCATGTGTTGGTAGTGTTTCTTATTGTAGAGAGACATCATGTGTTGGTAATGTTTCTTATAGTAGAGAGACATCATGTGTTGGTAATGTTTCTTATAGTGGAGAGACATCATGTGTTGGTAATGTTTCTTATTGTAGAGAGACATCATGTGTTGGTAATGTTTCTTATTGTAGAGAGACATCGTGTGTTGGTAATGTTTCTTATAGTAGAGAGACATCATGTGTTGGTAATGTTTCTTATAGTAGAGAGACATCATGTGTTGGTAATGTTTCTTATAGTAGAGAGACATCATGTGTTGGTAGTGTTTCTTATTGTAGAGAGACATCGTGTGTTGGTAATGTTTCTTATAGTAGAGAGACATCATGTGTTGGTAGTGTTTCTTATTGTAGAGAGACATCGTGTGTTGGTAATGTTTCTTATTGTAGAGAGACATCGTGTGTTGGTAGTGTTTCTTATTGTAGAGAGACATCATGTGTTGGTAGTGTTTCTTATTGTAGAGAGACATCATGTGTTGGTAATGTTTCTTATAGTAGAGAGACATCATGTGTTGGTAATGTTTCTTATAGTAGAGAGACATCATGTGTTGGTAATGTTTCTTATTGTAGAGAGACATCATGTGTTGGTAATGTTTCTTATAGTAGAGAGACATCATGTGTTGGTAGTGTTTCTTATTGTAGAGAGACATCGTGTGTTGGTAATGTTTCTTATTGTAGACAGACATCATGTGTTGGTAATGTTTCTTATTGTAGACAGACATCATGTGTTGGTAATGTTTCTTATAGTAGACAGACATCATGTGTTGGTAATGTTTCTTATTGTAGACAGACATCATGTGTTGGTAATGTTTCTTATTGTAGACAGACATCATGTGTTGGTAATGTTTCTTATAGTAGAGAGACATCATGTGTTGGTAGTGTTTCTTATTGTAGAGAGACATCGTGTGTTGGTAATGTTTCTTATTGTAGATAGACATCATGTGTTGGTAATCATTTCTTATTGTAGACAGACATCATGTGTTGGTAATGTTTTTTATTGTAGAGAGACATCATGTGTTGGTAATCATTTCTTATTGTAGAGAGACATCATGTGTTGGTAATGTTTCTTATTGTAGAGAGACATCATGTGTTGGTAATCATTTCTTATTGTAGAGAGACATCATGTGTTGGTAATCATTTCTTATTGTAGACAGAAATCATGTGTTGGTAATCATTTCTTACTGTAGAGAGACATCATGTGTTGGTAATGTTTCTTATTGTAGAGAGACATCATGTGTGGTAATGTTTCTTATTGTAGAGAGACTTCATGTGTTGGTAATCATTTCTTATTGTAGAGAGACATCATGTGTTGGTAATGTTTCTTATTGTAGAGAGACATCATGTGTTTGGTAATCATTTCTTATTGTAGAGAGACATCATGTGTTGGTAATCATTTCTTATTGTAGAGAGACATCATGTGTTGGTAATCATTTCTTATAGTAGAGAGACATCATGTGTTGGTAATCATTTCTTATTGTAGAGAGACATCATGTGTTGGTAATCATTTCTTATTGTAGAGAGACATCATGTGTTGGTAATCATTTCTTATTGTAGAGAGACATCATGTGTTGGTAATCATTTCTTATTGTAGAGAGACATCATGTGTTGGTAATGTTTCTTATTGTAGAGAGACATCATGTGTTGGTAATCATTTCTTATAGTAGAGAGACATCGTGTGTTGGTAATGTTTCTTATTGTAGAGAGACATCATGTGTTCGTAATGTTTCTTATTGTAGAGAGACATCATGTGTTTGGTAATCATTTCTTATTGTAGAGAGACATCATGTGTTCGTAATGTTTCTTATTGTAGAGAGACATCATGTGTTGGTAATCGTTTCTTATTGTAGAGAGACATCATGTGTTGGTAATCATTTCTTATTGTAGAGAGACATCATGTGTTGGTAATCATTTCTTATTGTAGAGAGACATCATGTGTTGGTAATCATTTCTTATTGTAGAGAGACATCATGTGTTGGTAATCATTTCTTATTGTAGAGAGACATCATGTGTTGGTAATCATTTCTTATTGTAGAGAGACATCATGTGTTGGTAATCATTTCTTATTGTAGAGAGACATCATGTGTTGGTAATCATTTCTTATTGTAGAGAGACATCATGTGTTGGTAATGTTTCTTATTGTAGAGAGACATCATGTGTTGGTAATCATTTCTTATTGTAGAGAGACATCATGTGTTGGTAATCATTTCTTATTGTAGACAGACATCATGTGTTGGTAATCATTTCTTATTGTAGAGAGACATCATGTGTTGGTAATCATTTCTTATTGTAGAGAGACATCATGTGTTGGTAATCATTTCTTACTGTAGAGAGACATCATGTGTTGGTAATGTTTCTTATTGTAGAAAGACATCATGTGTTGGTAATGTTTTTTTATTGTAGAGAGACATCATGTGTTGGTAATCATTTCTGACTGTAGAGAGACATCATGTGTTGGTAATGTTTCTTATGTAGAGAGACATCATGTGTTGGTAATGTTTTTTATTGTAGAGAGACATCATGTGTTGGTAATCATTTCTTATTGTAGAGAGACATCATGTGTTGGTAATCATTTCTTACTGTAGAGAGACATCATGTGTTGGTAATGTTTCTTATTGTAGAGAGACATCATGTGTTGGTAATCATTTCTTATTGTAGAGAGACATCATGTGTTGGTAATGTTTCTTATTGTAGAGAGACATCATGTGTTGGTAATGATTTCTTATTGTAGAGAGACATCATGTGTTGGTAATCATTTCTTATTGTAAGAGACATCATGTGTTGGTAGTGTTTCTTATTGTAGACAGACATCATGTGTTGGTAATGTTTCTTATAGTAGAGAGACATCGTGTGTTGGTAATGTTTCTTATTGTAGAGAGACATTGTGTGTTGGTAGTGTTTCTTATTGTAGAGAGACATCATGTGTTGGTAGTGTTTCTTATTGTAGAGAGACATCGTGTGTTGGTAGTGTTTCTTATTGTAGAGAGACATCGTGTGTTGGTAGTGTTTCTTATAGTAGAGAGACATCATGTGTTGGAAATGTTTCTTATTGTAGAGAGACATCGTGTGTTGGTAGTGTTTCTTACTGTGAGAGACATCATGTGTTGGTAATGTTTCTTATTGTAGAGAGACATCGTGTGTTGGTAATGTTTCTTACTGTAGAGAGACATCGTGTGTTGGTAATCATTTCTTATTGTAGAGAGACATCATGTGTTGGTAATGTTTCTTATTGTAGAGAGACATCGTGTGTTGGTAATGTTTCTTATTGTAGAGAGACATCATGTGTTGGTAATGTTTCTTATTGTAGAGAGACATCGTGTGTTGGTAATGTTTCTTATTGTAGAGAGACATCGTGTGTTGGTAATGTTTCTTATTGTAGAGAGACATCATGTGTTGGTAATGTTTCTTATTGTAGAGAGACATCGTGTGTTGGTAATGTTTCTTATTGTAGAGAGACATCATGTGTTGGTAATGTTTCTTATTGTAGAGAGACATCGTGTGTTGGTAATGTTTCTTATTGTAGAGAGACATCGTGTGTTGGTAATGTTTCTTATTGTAGAGAGACATCATGTGTTGGTAATGTTTCTTATAGTAGAGAGACATCGTGTGTTGGTAATGTTTCTTATTGTAGAGAGACATCGTGTGTTGGTAGTGTTTCTTATTGTAGAGAGACATCGTGTGTTGGTAGTGTTTCTTATTGTAGAGAGACATCATGTGTTGGTAATGTTTCTTATTGTAGAGAGACATCGTGTGTTGGTAATGTTTCTTATTGTAGAGAGACATCGTGTGTTGGTAATGTTTCTTATTGTAGAGAGACATCGTGTGTTGGTAGTGTTTCTTATTGTGAGAGACATCATGTGTTGGTAATGTTTCTTATTGTAGAGAGACATCGTGTGTTGGTAGTGTTTCTTATTGTAGAGAGACATCATGTGTTGGTAATGTTTCTTATTGTAGAGAGACATCGTGTGTTGGTAGTGTTTCTTATTGTAGAGAGACATCATGTGTTGGTAATGTTTCTTATTGTTGAGAGACATCGTGTGTTGGTAATGTTTCTTATAGTAGAGAGACATCATGTGTTGGTAATGTTTCTTATAGTAGAGAGACATCATGTGTTGGTAATGTTTCTTATAGTAGAGAGACATCATGTGTTGGTAGTGTTTCTTATTGTAGAGAGACATCGTGTGTTGGTAATGTTTCTTATAGTAGAGAGACATCATGTGTTGGTAGTGTTTCTTATTGTAGAGAGACATCGTGTGTTGGTAATGTTTCTTATTGTAGAGAGACATCGTGTGTTGGTAGTGTTTCTTATTGTAGAGAGACATCATGTGTTGGTAGTGTTTCTTATTGTAGAGAGACATCATGTGTTGGTAATGTTTCTTATTGTAGAGAGACATCATGTGTTGGTAATGTTTCTTATAGTAGAGAGACATCATGTGTTGGTAATGTTTCTTATTGTAGACAGACATCATGTGTTGGTAATGTTTCTTATAGTAGAGAGACATCATGTGTTGGTAGTGTTTCTTATTGTAGACAGACATCATGTGTTGGTAGTGTTTCTTATTGTAGAGAGACATCATGTGTTGGTAGTGTTTCTTATTGTAGAGAGACATCATGTGTTGGTAGTGTTTCTTATTGTAGAGAGACATCATGTGTTGGTAATCATTTCTTATTGTAGAGAGACATCGTGTGTTGGTAGTGTTTCTTATTGTAGAGAGACATCGTGTGTTGTAATGTTTCTTATTGTAGAGAGACATCATGTGTTGGTAATGTTTCTTATTGTAGAGAGACATCATGTGTTGGTAATGTTTCTTATTGTAGAGAGACATCATGTGTTGGTAATCATTTCTTATTGTAGAGAGACATCGTGTGTTGGTAATCATTTCTTATTGTAGAGAGACATCGTGTGTTGGTAATCTTTTCTTATTGTAGAGAGACATCGTGTGTTGGTAATCTTTTCTTATTGTAGAGAGACATCGTGTGTTGGTAATCATTTCTTACTGTAGAGAGACATCGTGTGTTGGTAATCATTTCTTATTGTAGAGAGACATCGTGTGTTGGTAATCTTTTCTTATTGTAGAGAGACATCATGTGTTGGTAATGTTTCTTATAGTAGAGAGACATCATGTGTTGGTAATCATTTCTTATTGTAGAGAGACATCGTGTGTTGGTAATCATTTCTTATTGTAGAGAGACATCGTGTTTTGGCAATCTTTTCTTACTGTAGAGAGACATCGCGTGTTGGTAATCTTTTCTTACTGTAGAGAGACATCGCGTGTTGGTAATCATTTCTTATTGTAGAGGGACATCACGTGTTGGTAATCTTTTCTTACTGTAGAGAGTCATCATGTGTTGGTAATCTTTTCTTACTGTAGAGGGACATCACGTGTTGGTAATCTTTTCTTATTGTAGAGGGACATCACGTGTTGGTAATCTTTGCTTATTGTAGAGGGACATCACGTGTTGGTAATCTTTTCTTACTGTAGAGAGACATCACGTGTTGGTAATCTTTGCTTACTGTAGAGAGACATCACGTGTTGGTAATCTTTTCTTACTGTAGAGGGACATCACGTGTTGGTAATCTTTTCTTACTGTAGAGAGACATCACGTGTTGGTAATCTTTGCTTATTGTAGAGGGACATCACGTGTTGGTAATCTTTTCTTACTGTAGAGGGACATCACGTGTTGGTAATCTTTTCTTACTGTAGAGAGACATCACGTGTTGGTAATCTTTTCTTTCTATAGAAGGACATCGTGTGCTGGTAATCTTTTCTTACTGTAGAGAGACATCGCGTGTTGGTAATCTTTTATTGCTATAGAGGGACATCGTGTGTTGGTAATCTTTTTTTTTACTGTAGAAAGACATCGTGTGTTGGTAATCTTTTCTAACTGTAGAGAGACATCTATTTTTTGTTAATCTTTTCTTAGTCTAGAGATACATCTATTTTTGTTAATCTTTTCTTACTGTAGAGAGACATCTATTTTTTGTTAATCTTTTCTTACTGTAGAGAGACATCTATTTTTTGTTAATCTTTTCTTACTGTAGAGAGACATCTATAGTTTGTTAATCTTTTCTTACTGTAGAGAAATGTTATTTAACAATTTCACTTACGGTGGAAATATGCGATTTGTATTTGCTTCACAGTTACTGTAACAAAAAAAATGTATAATTGTTCTATGCAAATTTAATCTGGTCAAACCTTCAAACTCCTTTTTTTTTTTTTTTAAATTGTATTTATACTTGGCTTTTCTTGAACCCGACTTTAAAAATTGTACATGTTTGTTGGATTTGAGAAAACTTTTTGGAATATTCATGGGAGATAATATTTCTTTTTTGCTTCTTCAAAGGGAGACAACCGATGAAATAATGTGCCTGTTCTTAATGTCATTGAAAGTAATCTATAAACGGTACGACGGATTGGAAGAAAGATATCTAGTAAAATTAATTATAGTCAAAGTGCATACCACTTCTTAGCCTTCTATTTCATATTTAGAGATGTAATGTTTATTATTTAACACTGAGATATCGTTTCTTGATAAAAAGTTTAACTATTTAAATCTTTTGAATTTTATATTAAAGCATAAAATTATGCTCACTTGTAATGCTTCAATAACTTTTGACAGACACTTTGAGCTTTGTAATATATAGACATAATCACGCAGTTCCGTGTACTTCCATGTAATATAAATACATGTCTCTGCATACTTATCTACTTCACGATGCTAATATGTAAATACTTGTTTGCTTTCGCCCGATAACTAAAGTATTCTAGAGTATTCTGATAGACTAGAATATTCCTCTTCATCATCCGCCCTTAAAAGGACGTTAAGTGGGCGTGTCTGCGTTGTGTTGTGGTTTGCAGTATAAATGTGATATTTGCGCCTTTCGGCCCAACACATCCGACTTCAGCACGACATTTTTGAGTACCTGGTTGCCTTCCCTCTTCGATCCCTGCTCGATTGGCCAGACTAGCCAGGTTAGTCTGTTAATAGAGGCACCGCGGAGAGTGGAGCAGGGTCTGGATGGTTTTGGTTCACCGATCCTGGCACAAGCCATCATCTGTGGGTCGCTGACAACTTCCAGCTCTAGTGCTGGGAGACGCGCCTTCGCCCCCATATGTAAATGATATTAATTGTAAATGCGTCAATTTTGTTCAAATAATTAATAACTCTTTAAAGATTTTGTGAAACACTATCGATTCTTTTCTGTAAAATCAGACTAATATTTTTGGCCGATAATTTTCTGTCGCATTCATTCATTTATCAATTCATTAATTCATTATGTCATTCATTCGATCATTCATTCATTTTCCTCTTGGGCCGAAGACGGCACATAGGGCGGAATTTATAGTTCCGCATGATTCACGATATGCTACTAATTCTTGTAGTTCTTGGTTGCTTCTTAGTTCCATGGTTGAGCCTTCCCAGTAATTGTTCGGCATAGCGATTCTCAAGGTCTGCCTTTTTTATTCAGAGGGTTTCCGCATGAATGCCTGACGGTAAAGTCTTTTTACATTCATGCTCGGCACATGATCCATCTATTTCCAACGCCTTCTTATAAAGCTCGACACATTTTCTTATTTCGATTCGTCTCTATATGTTTGTTTGAATTGTATTCTTCCCAGCTATGATTCAGATCTTAGGAAGAATTTGTTTTCAAAGGTATTCAATTTCCCACCTAAAATATTAGGGGATTTCCAACATTCACATCCTTATCGTAGCACTGGTACCATATCAACATGAGTTGAACAATATGAGGTTCATTCAAACTGACACCTGGTCACGTATCTTGATTGTAGTGGTTAGCAAAGACCATTCCTTCAAGGATCTGTGAAAGCAGTAAGAGAGAGAGAGAGAAGAGAGAGAGAGAGAGAAAGAGAGAGAGAAAGAGAAAGAGAGAGAGAGTGAAAGAGAAAGAGAGAGAGAGAGATGAGAAAATAACATGAAAGTACGGACATGCTTCGACTTCGTAGAGTGGCAGTTGATAGAAATCAAAAGAAAAGGTGGATGAAGTCTGTTAGTAGTGCCGAAACGAGCCCCAGATTGATGATGGTTGTCAATGATAACCACAAGACATTCAGGTTCACGAAGTTTGTCGGTATTGCTCCAACGAGCCCCATGCTCTTGAAGTCTGTCAGTAGTGTCCTAACTATCCCATGCTCATGAAGTCTGTCAGTAGTGTCCTAACGACCCAATGCTCATGAAGTCTGTCAGTAGTGTCCTAACAACCCCATGCTCATGAAGTCTGTCAGAAGTGGTCTAACGACCCCATGCTCATGAAGTCTGACAGAAGTGCCATACCGTGCTCAATGTTCATGAAGTCTGTCAGTAATTGGATAATGATCCCAAGGTTCATGAAGTCTGTCAGTAGCGGGATAATGATCCCAAGGTTCATGCAGTCTGTCAGTAGCGGGATAATAATTCCAAGGTTCATGAAGTCTGTCAGTAGTGGTATAATGATCCTAAGAACCATGAAGTCTGTCAGTAGTGGGATAACGACCCCAATGTTCATTAAGTCTGTCAGTAGTGCTGTAACGACCCCAAGGTTCTAAAAGTCTGCCAATAGTGCTGTAAAAACACAAGGTTCTTTAAGTCTGTCAATAGTGCTGTAACACCCTTAGCTCTTTAAGTCTGTCAGTAGTGCTGTAATGCCCCCAAGGTTCATTAAGTTTGTCAGTAGTGGGATAACGACCCCAAGGTTTATTAGTCTGTCAGTAGTGCTGTAACGCCACCAAGGTTCTTTAAGTCTGGCAGTAGTGCTGTAACGACCCAAGGTTCATTAAGTTTGTCAGTAGTGTTGTAACGACCCAAGGTTCATTAAGTCTATCAGTAGTGCTGTAACGCCCCAAAGTTCATTAAGTCTATCAGTAGTGCTGTAACGACGCCAAGGTTCATTAAGTCTATCAGTAGTGCTGTAACGACGCCAAGGTTCATTAAGTCTATCAGTAGTGCTGTAACGACGCCAAGGTTCATTAAGTCTATCAGTAGTGCTGTAACGACGCCAAGGTTCATTAAGTCTATCAGTAGTGCTGTAACGACGCCAAGGTTCATTAAGTCTATCAGTAGTGCTGTAACGCCCCAAAGTTCATTAAGTCTATAAGTAGTGCTGTAACGACCCCAAGATTCATTAAGTCTATCAGTATTGTTGTAACGACCCCAAGGTTCATTACGTCTATAAGTAGTGCTGTAACGACCCCAAGATTCATTAAGTCTATCAGTATTGTTGTAACGACCCCAAGGTTCATTACGTCTATCAGTAGTGCTGTAACGACCCCAAGATTCATTAAGTCTATCAGTATTGTTGTAACGACCCCAAGGTTCATTACGTCTATCAGTAGTGCTGTAACGACCCCAAGGTTCATTACGTCTATCAGTAGTGCTGTAACGACCCCAAGATTCATTAAGTCTATCAGTAGTGTTGTAACGACCGCAAGGTTCATTAAGTCTATCAGTAGTGCTGTAACGACCCCAGGTTCTATAAGTCTGTCTGTAGTGCAGTAACGACGCCAAGGTTCATTCAGTCTGTCAGTAGTGCTGTAATGCCCCCAAGGTTCTTTAAGTCTATCAGTAGTGCTGTAACGCCCCCAAGGTTCATTAAGTCTGCCAGTTGTGATGTAACGACCCCATGGTTCTATAAGTCTGTAAGTAGTGGAATAACGACCCAAGGTTTATTAAGTCTGTCAGTAGTGCTGTAACGCCCGCAAGGCTCATTAAGTATGTCAGTAGTGCTGTAACGCCCCCAAGGTTCTTTAAGTCTGGCAGTAGTGCTGTATAGACCCCAAAGTTCCTTAAGTCTGTCAGTAGTTACGCGGTGACCCCGAGGTTATTTAAGTCTGTCAGTAGAGTTGTAACGACCTCAAGGTCCATTAAGTCTATCAGTAGTGCTGTAACGCTCCAAAGTTCATTAAGTCTATGGGTAGTGTTGTAACGACCCCAAGGTTCATTAAGTCTATCAGTAGTGCTGTAACGACCCAAGGTTCATTAAGTCTATAAGTAGTGCTGTAACGACGCCAAGGTTCATTAAGTCTATAAGTAGTGCTGTAACGACGCCAAGGTTCATTAAGTCTATAAGTAGTGCTGTAACGACCCCAAGGTTCATTAAGTCTATAAGTAGTGCTGTAACGACCCCAAGGTTCATTAAGTCTATAAGTAGTGCTGTAACGACGCCAAGGTTCATTAAGTCTATAAGTAGTGCTGTAACGGCCCCAAGGTTCATTAAGTCTATCAGTAGTGTTGTAACGACCCCAAGGTTCTATAAGTCTGTCAGGAGTGCTGTAACGCCCCCAAGGTTCATTAAGTCTATCAGTAGTGCTGTAACGCCCCCAAGGTTTTTTAAGTCTATCAGTAGTGCTGTAACGACCCCAAGGTTTTTTAAGTCTATCAGTAGTGCTGTAACGACCCCAAGGTTTTTAAGTCTATCAGTAGTGCTGTAACGCCCCCAAGGTTTTTTAAGTCTATCAGTAGTGCTGTAACGACCCCAAGGTTCTTTAAGTCTATCAGTAGTGCTGTAACGACCCCAAGGTTTTTTAAGTCTATCAGTAGTGCTGTAACGACCCCAAGGTTCTTTAAGTCTATCAGTAGTGCTGTAACGACCCCAAGGTTCTTTAAGTCTATCAGTAGTGCTGTAACGACCCCAAGGTTCTTTAAGTCTATCAGTAGTGCTGTAACGACCCCAAAGTTCATTAAGTCTATCAGTAGTGCTGTAACGACCCCAAGGTTCTTTAAGTCTATCAGTAGTGCTGTAACGACCCCAAAGTTCTTTAAGTCTATCAGTAGTGCTGTAACGACCCCAAGGTTCTTTAAGTCTATCAGTAGTGCTGTAACGACACCAAAGTTCATTAAGTCTATGGGTAGTGCTGTAACGACCCCAAGGTTCTTTAAGTCTATCAGTAGTGCTGTAACGACCCCAAGGCTCATTAAGTATGTCAGTAGTGCTGTAACGACCCCAAGGCTCATTAAGTATGTCAGTAGTGCTGTAACGACCCCAAGGTTCTTTAAGTCTATCAGTAGTGCTGTAACGACACCAAAGTTCATTAAGTCTATGGGTAGTGCTGTAACGACCCCAAGGTTTTTTAAGTCTATCAGTAGTGCTGTGACGACCCCAAGGCTCATTAAGTCTATCAGTAGTGCTGTAACGACACCAAAGTTCATTAAGTCTATGGGTAGTGCTGTAACGACCCCAAGGTTCTTTAAGTCTATCAGTAGTGCTGTAACGACACCAAAGTTCATTAAGTCTATGGGTAGTGCTGTACGACCCAAGGTTCTTTAAGTCTATCAGTAGTGCTGTAACGACCCAAGGCTCATTAAGTATGTCAGTAGTGCTGTAACGACCCAAGGCTCATTAAATGTATCAGTAGTGCTGTAACGACCCAGGCTCATTAAGTCTATCAGTAGTGCTGTAACGCCCCCAAGGCTCATTAAGTATGTCAGTAGTGCTGTAACGACCCCAAGGATCATTAAGTATGTCAGTAGTGCTGTAACGACCCCAAGGATCATTAAGTATGTCAGTAGTGCTGTAACGACCCCAAGGATCATTAAGTATGTCAGTAGTGCTGTAACGACCCCAAGGATCATTAAGTATGTCAGTAGTGCTGTAACGACCCCAAGGATCATTAAGTATGTCAGTAGTGCTGTAACGACCCCAAGGATCATTAAGTATGTCAGTAGTGCTGTAACGCCCCCAAGGCTCATTAAGTCTATCAGTAGTACTGTAACGACCTCAAGGCTCATTAAGTCTATCAGTAGTACTGTAACGACCTCAAGGCTCATTAAGTATGTCAGTAGTGCTGTAACGACCCCAAGGATCATTAAGTATGTCAGTAGTGCTGTAACGCCCCCAAGGCTCATTAAGTCTATCAGTAGTGCTGTAACGACCCCAGGGCTCATTAAGTATGTCAGTAGTCCTGTAACGCTCCCAAGGTTCTTTAAGTCTATCAGTAGTGCTGTAACGACCCAAGGATCATTAAGTATGTCAGTAGTGCTGTAACGCCCCCAAGGCTCATTAAGTCTATCAGTAGTGCTGTAACGCCCCAAGGCTCATTAAGTCTATCAGTAGTACTGTAACGACCTCAAGGCTCATTAAGTCTATCAGTAGTGCTGTAACGACCCAAGGATCATTAAGTATGTCAGTAGTGCTGTAACGCCCCCAAGGTTCTTTAAGTCTATCAGTAGTGCCGTAACGACCCCAAGGTTCATTAAGTCTATCAGTAATGCTGTAACGATTCCTATATTCATGAAGTCAGTCGTAGTGCCCCAAAGACCCCCATGCTAATGCAATCTATCAGTAGTGATGTACGACCGCAGGTTGATGAGATAAGGAAGAAGATTCAAAATCGCCTACGTAATAAGGCGCGGTTGTTATGGTAATAAATATGATCAATGCTCGCAGACTAGTACAATTCCGTTCTTTACATATCCGTGTAGTGAGGAATAGAACAGGTTATTTGTGAACCAACCATTAGGACGGTAATGAGTATTTATACTTATTGTTACCCAGAGAGTGCGACACTCGATCAACAATAGAAGAGGAGCACATACATTCATTATCAAACACGTAATATGTTCAGATTTTCTTGTTTACAATTGATTAATAAGCAACTGCGTTATTTTCATTGAATATCAAACTGAAAAAAAAACACTATAAATAGAAGACTATGAGGTCGTTTATTAAAAAATTAATTTCATTCAATTTATGATATATTTTATATCAACGCTCATAACCTATTTCAAATGATGTTTCTGGAAAACGATAGTGAAAGCTCAAGGATCGTATTTTCTTAGATTTGTTTTCTAAATTTGAAAAAAAAAACAAACGAACAGATTACCTCTAATTGTTATTCACAAAGATTTCTCAAATAAAACAATTATACAATTAAAAAAGACAAGTTCATGGAAAGATAATTATGAATACAATAAACTTAAACTTCCAGAATCGACAACATAAACAAAAGCAGAACAATATACATGCTCTGTATT
The DNA here is from genome assembly GCA_032433765.1 of Megaustenia siamemsis. Lineage (NCBI taxonomy): Eukaryota > Metazoa > Mollusca > Gastropoda > Stylommatophora > Ariophantidae > Megaustenia > Megaustenia siamemsis. The sequence goes on along the minus strand of JAVIAB010000080.1, from coordinate 1,957 downwards.
TAGACAGAATACACTATACAGTCTTATAAAATAAGTGCGCACTAACACCATATCCTGTATACGCCACATTGGTGTGACGGGACACTTTTCCTTTCTTGATTTAACCTTTGACCCTCACTATCAGAATGATACAAACACACGCACACAATGTCGGAAATGAAGAAAAACGGACATAGCCATTTTATAGCAAGATCTCGAATATTGGAGACTAAATAAAGAATGTTGAAGACAACATATAAATTGGACAAATCGCTGAACTCACTTGACCGTCTGAGTCTATCCAGTTTCAAGGTAGCGAATTGTCAAAACTTCTTCATGTTAAAAGCAAAGAAAATCAGATAGCTGAATGTGCAGTGTGACATTGATACTGACTTTAACAAAAAGGCAATTCTGTAATAGCAAGGCAAGTCTCCTATATAGCAGCAGAACTTGATATTCTCTGCTCCCTTCTTGTAGCTGCTGCCACACGTTTCTGATATCTCATTAACTTGGACATCATTCAAGAACAATGTCAGATTAACATTCCATAGATATGGCTCTGCTGATGAAGTGCTTGATGCAACAGTTGTATCAATCATACAGGAGGCTCCTGATTTGTGGTCATTAATATCACAGACGGCATATGATGTTGTTATATTCAGTATTTCTTTCTGGGGTGTAAATATGTGGCACACACATGGAGTGGTTTGTGGTCACAGTAATCCCATTAAAGGAAATTCTAGGATAGCATGGCATAGCTGTTTCAGAACAGCACAATCCTATGATGTTTTCTGTGTTCGCTATAAAGCTGCTGCTGCTACACAATCCTGACCAATTATATGTGTGGACATTATTCACTTGCAATGACAAAACTGCTTTGTTTACATCATAAACCTCTGGAAGCGAATCATTTATGGGACTAATAATACAATTTATTCTTCCATCGGGGATATCTTCCATGAGTCCCCCCAAAAAAAAAAAGATCTTTGGTTAAAACACATATGCTTTTGTGTTAAACACAAAATGAGCCACTTCAAAGATTCAAAATGATCTTGCCAATGCCATCCGTTTGCACAAGTTAGGTCCTTAGCTACCAAGGTCACACACTAAGCCATCAAATTAAAGACTTTATCTACAGCGAAGGTTAACGAACTGTGAACAAAACATTTATGTTCAAACCTTGAATACATTTTCAAAAATATGCCAATTCGCTGCAATAACAGATATCGTGGTTTTCAAAGTAAACATTGCTTAGTCCATGGCTCGAACATAAATAAGCTGCCATTTTGGTGCGTCCCATGACGTCCTCAATATATTCATACTGTTGTAGGGTTGTGTATTATAAAACTTTAACCTATTAGGTTACCATCAGTTTTTGACCATGTAATGAGAAGAGAACAGCTGGAATATATTGTAACAGATGGGAAATCGAGGGACAAAGAGATTGAGGAAGCAAAGAAAAAGATACCAGACAGTTTAGAGAGTGACTTTGTCAGTAGGTCAACAAGGATATGATAAATAACTGTCGAGATCGAAAGTTGTGGAGATACATGATCTCCTACGCCAGCAGACCGGAACTCGATGATGACTAGGTTACAACATGACAATGAGGAAGCTAGTGCTCTTTTAATAGATGCATTTTCCAACTCAACAAACCAGCTTCTATTAACATTGCAGTTATCTCGACTGAAGAATGTGTCAGGTTTGAATTGATTGAGCCATGACATTTCTATAGATCGTGATGCCACCACGCATTCAATAAGATGTTGGCGTTTGTTGAAGTTCTAATTAAGAAAATACGTAGATAGCGTACATATGATAGCATGAGTCTAAACAATGTGACTGCCAGGATAGATAATGAGTGACTTAATCAGCGAGAAAGTCCACAATCTCTTTTCGTCATTGCTTAAAACGTTTTTTACGTTGTAACGGGTGTTCAATCAGAGTGGATCTGGCAGACTCTAATTGTGATGTTCTG
>JAVIAB010000079.1:0-58470 GCA_032433765.1 Megaustenia siamemsis | reverse complement strand
ACTACCGCTAGTGAGACAAGAACAACTACAGCTAGAGAGATCACAATTACAGCTAGAGAGACCACAACCACAGCTAGTGAGACCACAACCATAGCTAGTGAGACCACAACCACAGCTAGTGAGACCACAACCATAGCTATTGAGACCACAACCACAGCTAGTGAGACAATACCTCAGCTATTGAGACCAAAACCATAGCTAATGAGACACAACCACGGCTAGTGAGACCACAACCATAGCTAGTGAGACCCACAACCATAGCTAGAGAGACCACAACTACGCTAGTGAGACCACAACTACAGCTATTGAGACCACAACCATAGCTAGTGAGGACCACAACTATAGCTAGTGAGACCACAACCACAGCTAGTGAGACCACAACCACAGCTAGTGAGACCACAACCACAGCTAGTGAGACCACAACCACAGGTAGTGAGACAACAACCATAGCTAGTGAGACCACAACCATAGCTAGTGAGACCACAACCATAGCTAGTGAGACACAACCGCTATTGAGATCACAACCATAGCTAGAGAGACCACAACCATAGCTAGTGAGACAACAACCACAGCTAGTGAGACCACAACCACAGCTAGTGAGACCACAACCATAGCTAGTGAGACAACAACCACAGCTAGTGAGACCACAACCACAGCTAGTGAGAAACAACTACCGCTAGTGAGACAAACAATTACCGCTAGTGAAACAACAACTACCGCTAGTGAGACAACAACTACCGCTAGTGAGACAACAACTACATCTATGAGACAACAACTACAGCTATTTAGACAACAACTACCGCTATTGAGACAACAACTACAGCTATTGAGACAACAACTACAGCTATTGAGACAACAACTACAGCTATTGAGACAACAACTACAGCTATTGAGACAACAACTACAGCTATTTAGACAACAAACTACAGCTATTGAGACAACAACCACAGCTAGTGAGACCACAACCACAGCTAGTGAGACAACAACTACAGCTAGTGAGACAACAACACAGCTAGTGAGACCACAACCACAGCTAGTGAGACAACAACCACACCTAGTGGGACAACAACCACAGCTAGTGAGACCACAACCACAGCTAGTGAGACAACATCTACCGCTAGTGAGACAACAACTACCGCTAGTGAAACCACAACCACCGCTAGTGAGACCACAACTACAGCTAGTGAGACAACAACCATAGCTAGTGAGACAACATCTAACGCAAGTGAGACAACAACTACCGCTAGTGAGACCACAACCACGCTAGTGAGACCACAACTACAGCTAGAGAGACCACAACTACCGCTAGTGAGACCAACTACAGCTATGAGACCACAACTACAGCTAGAGAGACCACAACTACAGCTAGTGAGACCAAACTACAGCTAGAGAGATCACAATTACAGCTAGTGAGTCCACAACCATTGCTAGCCAAACCACAACTACAGCTAGTGAGACAACAACTACCGCTAGTCAGACAACAACTACCGCTAGTGAGACAACAACTACCGCTAGTCAGACAAACAACTACCGCTAATGAGACAACAACTACGCTAGGGAGACAACAACTATAGCTAGTGAGACAACACTACCGCTAGTGAGACAACAACTACCGCTAGTGAGACAACAACTACCGCTAGTGAGACAACAACTACCGCTAGTGAGACAACAACTACCGCTTTTGAGACAACAACTACAGCTATTGAGACAACAACTACCGCTAGTGAGACAACAACTACCGCTAGTGAGACAACAGCTACCGCTAGTGAGACAACAACTACCGCTAGTGAGACAACAACTACCGCTAGTGAGACAACAACTACCGCTAGTGAGACAACAACTACGCTAGTGAGACAACAACTACAGCTAGTGAGACAACAACTACCGCTAGTGAGGCAACAACTACCGCTAGTGAGACAATAACTACCGCTAGTGAGACAACAACTACAGCTAAAGAGATCACAATACAGTAGTGAGACCACAACTACAGCTAGCGAAATCACAATTACAGCTAGTGAGACAACAACTACAGCTATTGAGACAACAGCTACAGCTATTGAGACAACAACTATACATATTGAGATAACAACTACAGCTATTGAGACAAACAACTACAGCTATTGAGACAACAACTACAGCTATTGAGACAACAACTACAACTATTGAGACAACAACTACAGCTATTGAGACAACAACTACCGCTAGTGAGACAACAACTACAGCTATTGAGACAACAACTACAGCTATTGAGATAAACAACATAGCTATTGAGACAACAACTACGCTAGTGAGACAAAACTACAGCTATTGAGACAACAACTACAGCTATTGAGACAACAACTACGCTAGTGAGACAACAACTACCGCTAGTGAAACAACAACTACCGCTAGTGAGACAACAACTACCGTTAGTGAGACAACAACTACCGCTAGTGAGACCACAACCATAGCTAGTGAGACCACAACCACAGCTAGTGAGACCAATACCACAGCTATTGAGACCAAAACATAGCTAATGAGACCACAACCACGGCTAGTGAGACCACAACCATAGCTATTGAGACCACAACCACAGCTAGTGAGACCACAACCACAGCTAGTGAGACCACAACCACAGCTAGTGAGACAACAACTACCGCTAGTCAGACTACAACTACCACTATTGAGACAACAACTACCGCTAGTGTGACAAACAACCACCGCTAGTGAGACAACAACTACAGCTAGTGAGACAACAACCACCGCTAGTGAGACAAAACCATAGCTAGTGAGACAACAAAAACTACCGCTAGTCAGACTACAACTACCACTATGAGACAACAACTACCGCTAGTGTGACAACAACCACCGCTAGTGAGACAACAACTACAGCTAGTGAGACAACAACCACCGCTAGTGAGACAACAACCATAGCTAGTGAGACCACAACCATAGCTAGTGAGACAACAACCACAGATAGTGAGACCACAACTACAGCTAGTGAGACAACAACTACCGCTAGTGAGACAACAACTACCGTTAGTGAGACAACATCTACGCTAGTGAGACAACAACTACCGCTAGTGAGACAAAAACTACAGCTAATGAGACAACAACTACCGCTAGTGAGACAACAACTACCGTTAGTGAGACAACAAATACCGCTAGTGAGACAACAACTACCGCTAGTGAGACAACAACTACCGCTAGTGAGACAACAACTACGCTAGTGAGACAACAACTACCGCTAGTCAGACAACAACTACCGCTAGTCAGACAACAACTACCGCTAGTGAGACAACAACTACCGCTAGTGAGACAACAACTACCGCTAGTGAGACAACAAACTACCGCTAGTGAGACAACAACTACCGTTAGTGAGACAACAACTACCGCTAGTGAGACAACAACTACCGCTAGTGAGATAACAACTACCGCTAGTGAGACAACAACTACCGCTAGTGAGACAACTACCGCTAGTGAGACAACAACTACCGCTAGTGAGACAACAACTACCGCTAGTGAGACAAGAACAACTACAGCTAGAGAGATCACAATTACAGCTAGAGAGACCACAGCCACAGCTAGTGAGACCACAACCATAGCTAGTGAGACCACAACCACAGCTAGTGAGACCACAACCATAGCTAGTGAGACCACAACCACAGCTAGTGAGACCAATACCACAGCTATTGAGACCAAAACCATAGCTAATGAGACCACAACCACGGCTAGTGAGACCACAACCATAGCTATTGAGACCACAACCACAGCTAGTGAGACCACAACCACAGCTAGTGAGACCACAACCACAGCTAGTGAGACCACAACCACAGGTAGTGAGACAACAACCATAGCTAGTGAGACCACAACCATAGCTAGTGAGACCACAACCATAGCTTGAGAGTCCACAAACATAGCTAGTGAGATCACAACCATAGCTAGTGAGACCACAACCATAGCTAGTGAGACAACAACCACAGCTAGTGAGACCACAACCACAGCTAGTGAGACCACAACCATAGCTAGTGAGACAACAACCACAGCTAGTGAGACCACAACCACAGCTAGTGAGACAACAACCACACCTAGTGAGACCACAACCACAGCTAGTGAGACAACAACTACCGCTAGTGAGACCACAACCACCGCTAGTGAGACCACAACTACAGCTAGTGAGACAACAACTACCGCTAGTCAGACAACAACTACCGCTAGTGAGACAACAACTACCGCTAGTCAGACAACAACTACCGCTAATGAGACAACAACTCCGCTAGTGAGACAACAACTACCGCTAGTGAGACAACAACTACCGCTAGTGAGACAACAACTACCGCTAGTGAGACCACAACTACAGCTATTGAGACCACAACTACAGCTAGAGAGACCACAACTACAGCTAGTGAGACCAACTACAGCTAGTGAGACAACAACTACCGCTAGTGAGACCACAACTACGCTATTGAGACCACAACTACAGCTAGAGAGACCCAAATACAGCTAGTGAGTCCACAACTACAGCTAGAGAGATCACAATTACAGCTAGTGAGTCCACAACCATCGCTAGCGAAAACCACAACTACAGCTAGTGAGACCACAACTACCGCTAGTCAGACAACAAACTACGCTAGTGAGACAACAACTACGCTAGTCAGACAACAACTACCGCTAGTGAGACAAAAACTACCGCTAGTGAGACAACAACTACGCTTTTGAGACAACAAACTACAGCTATTGAGACAACAACTACCGCTAGTGAGACAGCAACTACCGCTAGTGAGGACAACAACTACCGCTAGTGAGACAACAACTACCGCTAGTGAGACAACAACTACGCTAGTGAGACAACAAACTACGCTAGTGAGACAAACAACTACCGCTAGTGAGACAACAACTACCGCTGTCAGACAACAACTTCCGCAAATGAGACAACACTAGGCTAGTGAGACAATAACAACCGCTAGTGAGACAACAACTACCGCTAGTGAGACAACAATTACCGCTAGTGAAACAACAACTACCGCTAGTGAGACAACAATTACCGCTAGTGAAACAACAACTACCGCTAGTGAGACAACAACTACCGCTAGTGAGACAACAACTACAGCTATGAGACAACAACGACAGCTATTGAGACAACAACTACAGCTATTGAGACAACAACTACAGCTATGAGACAACTACAGCTATTGAGACAACAACTACCGCTAGTGAGACAACAAACTACAGCTATGAGACAACAACTACAGCTATTGAGACAACAACTACAGCTATTGAGACAACAACTACAGCTATTGAGACAACTACAGCTATTGAGACAACAACTACCGCTAGTGAGACAACAACTACAGCTATTGAGACAACAACTACAACTATTGAGATAACAACTACCGCTAGTGAGACAACAACTACCGCTAGTGAGACAACAACTACAACTACCGCTAGTGAGACAACAACTACCGTTAGTGAGACAACAACTACCGCTAGTGAGACAACGCCACCGCTAGTGAGACAACAACTACGCTAGTGAGACAACAACTACCACTATTGAGACAACAACTACGCTAGTGTGACAACAACACCGCTAGTGAGACAACAACTACAGCTAGTGAGACTACAACCACCGCTAGTGAGACAACAACCATAGCTAGTGAGACCACAACCATAGCTAGTGAGACAACAACCACAGATATTGAGACATCAACTAAGCTAGTGAGACCACAACCATAGCTAGCGAGACCACAACCATAGCTAGTGAGACATCAACTACAGCTAGTGAGACATCAACTACAGCTATTCAGACATCAACTACAGCTAGTGAGACATCAACTACAGCTAGTGAGACACAACCATAGTTAGTGAGACATCAACTACAGCTAGTGAGACATCAAATTACTGCTAGTGAGACCACAACCATAGCTAGTGAGACATCAACTACAGCTAGTGAGACATCAACTACAGCTAGTGAGACATCAACTACAGCTAGTGAGACATCAACTACAGCTAGTGAGACCACAACCACAGCTAGTGAGACAACAACTACCGCTAGTGAGACAACAATTACCGCTAGTGAAACAACAGCTACCGCTAGTGAGACAACAACTACCGCTAGTGAGACAACAACTACATCTATTGAGACAACAACTACAGCTTATTTAGACAACAACTACCGCTATTGAGACAACAACTACAGCTATTGAGACAACAACTACAGCTATTGAGACAACAACTACAGCTATTGAGACCAACACCTACAGCTATTGAGACAACAACTACAGCTATTTAGACAACAACTACAGCTATTGAGACAACAACCACAGCTAGTGAGACCACAACCCAGCTAGTGAGACAACAACTACAGCTAGTGAGACAACAACCACAGCTAGTGAGACCACAACCACAGCTAGTGAGACAACAACCACACCTAGTGGACCAACCACAGCTAGTGAGACCACAACCACAGCTAGTGAGACAACATCTACCGCTAGTGAGACAACAACTACCGCTATGAAACCACAACCACCGCTAGTGAGACCACAACTACAGCTAGTGAGACAACACCATAGCTAGTGAGACAACATCTAACGCAAGTGAGACAACAACTACCGCTAGTGAGACCACAACCACCGCTAGTGAGACCAAACTACAGCTAGAGAGACCACAACTACCGCTAGTGAGACCACAACTACAGCTATTGAGACCACAACTACAGCTAGTGAGACCACAACTACAGCTAGAGAGATCACAATTACAGCTAGTGGAGTCCACAACCATTGCTAGCGAAACCACAACTACAGCTAGTGAGACAACAACTACCGCTAGTCAGACAACAACTACCGCTAGTGAGACAACAACTACGCTAGTCAGACAACAACTACCGCTAATGAGACAACAACTACCGCTAGGGAGACAACAACTATAGCTAGTGAGACAACAACTACCGCTAGTGAGACAACAACTACCGCTAGTGAGACAACAACTACCGCTAGTGAGACAACAACTACCGCTATGAGACAACAACTACCGCTTTTGAGACAACAACTACAGCTATTGAGACAACAACTACCGCTATGAGACAACAACTACCGCTAGTGAGACAACAACTACCGCTAGTGAGACAACAACTACCGCTAGTGAGACAACAACTACCGCTAGTGAGACAACAACTACCGCTAGTGAGACAACAACTACCGCTAGTGAGACAACAACTACAGCTAGTGAGACAACAACTACCGCTAGTGAGACAACAACTACCGCTAGTGAGACATAACTACCGCTAGTGAGACAACAACTACCGCTAGTGAGACAATAATTACCGCTAGTGAAAACAAACAACTACCGCTAGTGAGGCAACAACTACCGCTATGAGACAACAACTACAGCTATTGAGCAACAGCTACAGCTATTGAGACACACTACACTATTGAGATAACAACTACAGCTATTGAGACAACAACTACAGCTATTGAGACAACAACTACAGCTATTGAGACAACAACTACAACTATTGAGACAACAACTACAGCTATTGAGACAACAACTACCGCTAGTGAGACAACAACTACAGCTATTGAGACAACAACTACAGCTATTGAGATAACAACTATAGCTAGTGAGACAACAACCACAGATAGTGAGACCACAACTACAGCTAGTGAGACAACAACTACCGCTAGTGAGACAACAACTACGCGCTAGTGAGACAACAACTACCGCTAGTCAGACAACAACTACCGCTAGTCAGACAACAACTACCGCTAGTGAGACAACAACTACCGCTAGTGAGACAACAACTACCGTTAGTGAGACAACAACTACCGCTAGTGAGACAACAACTACCGCTAGTGAGATAACAACTACCGCTAGTGAGACAACAACACCGCTAGTGAGACAACAACTACCGCTAGTGAGACAAGAACAACTACAGCTAGAGAGATCACAATTACAGCTAGAGAGACCACAACCAGCTAGTGAGACCACAACCATAGCTAGTGAGACCACACCACAGCTAGTGAGACCACAACCATAGCAAGTGAGACCACAACCACAGCTAGTGAGACCAATACCACAGCTATTGAGACCAAACCATAGCTAATGAGACCACAACCACGGCTAGTGAGACCACAACCATAGCTATTGAGACCACAACCACAGCTAGTGAGACCACAACCACAGCTAGTGAGACCAACCACAGCTAGTGAGACCACAACCACAGGTAGTGAGACAACAACCATAGCTAGTGAGACCACAAATAGCTAGTGAGACCACAACCATAGCTTGTGAGACCACAACCATAGCTAGTGAGATCACAACCATAGCTAGTGAGACCACAACCATAGCTAGTGAGACAACAACCACAGCTAGTGAGACCAAACCACAGCTAGTGAGACCACAACCATAGCTAGTGAGACAACAACCACAGCTAGTGAGACCACAACCAGCTAGTGAGACAACAACCACACCTAGTGAGACCACAACCACAGCTAGTGAGACAACAACTACCGCTAGTGAGACCACAACCACCGCTAGTGAGACCACAACTACAGCTAGTGAGACAACAACTACCGCTAGTCAGACAACAACTACCGCTAGTGAGACAACAACTACCGCTAGTCAGACAACAACTACCGCTAATGAGACAACAACTACGCTAGGGAGACAACAACTATAGCAAGTGAGACAACAACTACCGCTAGTGAGACAACAACTACCGCTAGTGAGACAACAACTACCGCTAGTGAGACAACAACTACGCTAGTGAGACCACAACTACAGCTATTGAGACCACAACTACAGCTAGAGAGACCACAACTACAGCTAGTGAGACCACAACTACAGCTAGAGAGATCACAATTACAGCTAGTGAGTCCACAACCATCGCTAGCGAAACCACAACTACAGCTAGTGAGACAACAACTACCGCTAGTCAGACAACAACTACCGCTAGTGAGACAACAACTACCGCTAGTCAACAACAACTACCGCTAATGAGACAACAACTACCGCTAGGGAGACAACAACTATAGCTAGTGAGACACAACTACCGCTAGTGAGACAACAACTACCGCTAGTGAGACAACAACTACCGCTAGTGAGACAACAACTACCGCTAGTGAGACAACAACTACCGCTTTTGAGACAACAACTACAGCTATTGAGACAACAACTACCGCTAGTGAGACAGCAACTACCGCTAGTGAGACAACAACTACCGCTAGTGAGACAACAACTACCGCTAGTGAGACAACAACTACCGCTAGTGAGACAACAACTACCGCTTGTCAGACAACAACTTCCGCAAATGAGACAACAACTACCGCTAGTGAGACAATAACTACCGCTAGTGAGACAACAACTACCGCTAGTGAGACAACAATTACCGCTAGTGAAACAACAACTACCGCTAGTGAGACAACAATACCGCTAGTGAAACAACAACTACCGCTAGTGAGACAACACTACCGCTAGTGAGACAACAACTACAGCTATTGAGACAACAACGACAGCTATTGAGACAACAACTACAGCTATTGAGACAACAACTACAGCTATTGAGACAACTACAGCTATGAGACAACAACTACCGCTAGTGAGACAACAACTACAGCTATTGAGACAACAACTACAGCTATTGAGACAACAACTACAGCTATTGAGACAACAACTACAGCTATTGAGACAACTACAGCTATTGAGACAACAACTACCGCTAGTGAGACAACAACTACAGCTATTGAGACAACAACTACAACTATTGAGATAACAACTACCGCTAGTGAGACAACAACTACCGCTAGTGAGACAACAACTACAACTACCGCTAGTGAGACAACAACTACCGTTAGTGAGACAACAACTACCGCTAGTGAGACAACCGCCACCGCTAGTGAGACAACAACTACCGCTAGTGAGACAACAACTACCACTATTGAGACAACAACTACCGCTAGTGTGACAACAACCACCGCTATTGAGACAACAACTACAGCTAGTGAGACTACAATCACCGCTAGTGAGACAACAACCATAGCTAGTGAGACCACAACCATAGCTAGTGAGACAACAACCACAGATATTGAGACATCAACTACAGCTATTCAGACATCAACTACAGCTAGTGAGACATCAACTACAGCTAGTGAGACCACAACCATAGTTAGTGAGACATCAACTACAGCTAGTGAGACATCAAATTACTGCTAGTGAGACCACAACCATAGCTAGTGAGACATCAACTACAGCTAGTGAGACATCAACTACAGCTAGTGAGACATCAACTACAGCTAGTGAGACATCAACTACAGCTAGTGAGACCACAACCATAGCTAGTGAGACCACAACCATAGCTAGTGAGACATCAACTACAGCTAGTGAGACATCAACTACAGCTAGTGAGACATCAACTACAGCTAGTGAGACATCAACTACAGCTAGTGAGACATCAACTATAGCTAGTGAGACCACAACCATAGCTAGTGAGACATCAACTACAGCTAGTGAGACATCAACTACAGCTAGTGAGACATCAACTACAGCTAGTGAGACATCAACAGCTAGTGAGACCACAATCATAGCTAGTGAGACATCAACTACCGCTAGTCAGACAACAACTACCGCTAGTGAGACAACAACTACCGCTAGTCAGACAACAACTACCGCTAATGAGACAACAACTACCGCTAGGGAACAACAACTATAGCTAGTGAGACAACAACTACCGCTAGTGAGACAACAACTACCGCTAGTGAGACAACAACTACCGCTAGTGAGACAACAACTACCGCTAGTGAGACAACAACTACCGCTTTTGAGACAACAACTACAGCTATTGAGACAACAACTACCGCTAGTGAGACAACAACTACCGCTAGTGAGACAACAACTACCGCTAGTGAGACAACAACTACCGCTAGTGAGACAACAACTACCGCTAGTGAGACAACAACTACCGCTAGTGAGACAACAACTACCGCTAGTGAGACAACAACTACAGCTAGTGAGACAACAACTACCGCTAGTGAGACAACAACTACCGCTAGTGAGACAATAACTACCGCTAGTGAGACAACAACTACCGCTAGTGAGACAATAATTACCGCTAGTGAAACAACAACTACCGCTAGTGAGGCAACAACTACCGCTAGTGAGACAACAACTACAGCTATTGAGACAACAGCTACAGCTATTGAGACAACAACTACACATATTGAGATAACAACTACAGCTATTGAGACAAACAACTACAGCTATTGAGACAACAACTACAGCTATTGAGACAACAACTACAACTATTGAACAACAACTACAGCTGAGACAACAACTACCGCTAGTGAGACACAACTACAGCTATTGAGACAACAACTACAGCTATTGAGATAACAACTATGCTATTGAGACAACAACTACCGCTAGTGAGACAACAACTACAGCTATTGAGACAACAACTACAGCTATTGAGACAACAACTACCGCTAGTGAGACAACAACTACCGCTAGTGAAACAACAAACTACCGCTAGTGAGAAAACAACTACCGTTAGTGAGACAACAACTACCGCTAGTGAGACAACAACTACCGCTAGTGAGACAACAACTACAGCTAGTGAAACAACAACTACAGCTAGTGAGACAACAACTACGCTAGTGAGACAACAACTACAGCTAGTGAGACAACAACTACAGCTAGTGAAACAACAACTACCGCTAGTGAGACAACAACTACAGCTAGTGAGACAACAACCACCGCTAGTGAGACAACAACTACCGCTAGTGAGACAACAACTACAGCTAGTGAAACAACAACTACCGCTAGTGAGACAACAACTACCGCTATTGAGATAACCGCCACCGCTAGTGAGACAACAACCACCGCTAGTGAGATAACAACTACAGCTAGTGAAACAACAACTACCGCTAGTGAGACAACAACTACCGCTAGTGAGACAACAACTACCGCTAGTGAGATAACAACTACAGCTAGTGAAACAACAACTACCGCTAGTGAGACAACAACTACCGCTAGTGAGACAACAACTACCGCTAGTGAGATAACAACTACCGCTAGTGAGATAACAACTACCGCTAGTGAGATAACAACTACCGCTAGTGAGATAACACTACAGCTAGTGAAACAACAACTACCGCTAGTGAGATAACCGCGCCACCGCTAGTGAGATAACAACTACCGCTAGTGAGATAACCGCCACCGCTAGTGAGATAACAACTACCGCTAGTGAGATAACCGCCACCGCTAGTGAGATACAACTACCGCTAGTGAGATAACCGCCACCGCTAGTGAGATAACAACTACCGCTAGTGAGATAACACTACAGCTAGTGAAACAACAACTACCGCTAGTGAGACAACAACTACCGCTAGTGAGATAACCGCCACCGCTAGTGAGACAACAACTACGCTAGTGAGATAACAACTACCGCTAGTGAGATAAACCGCCACCGCTAGTGAGACAACAACTACCGCTAGTGAGACAACAACTACCGCTAGTGAGATAACCGCCACCGCTAGTGAGATAACAACTACCGCTAGTGAGATAACAACTACCGCTAGTGAGATAACCGCCACCGCTAGTGAGATAACCGCCACCGCTAGTGAGATAACAACTACCGCTAGTGAGATAACCGCCACCGCTAGTGAGATAACAACTACCGCTAGTGAGATAACAACTACCGCTAGTGAGACAACAACTACCGCTAGTGAGATAACCGCCCCGCTAGTGAGATAACAACTACCGCTAGTGAGATAACAACTACCGCTAGTGAGACAACAACCACCGCTAGTGAGACAACAACCACCGCTAGTGAGATAACAACTACCGCTAGTGAGATAACAACTACCGCTAGTGAGATAACAACTACCGCTAGTGAGACAACAACCACCGCTAGTGAGATAACAACTACCGCTAGTGAGATAACCGCCACCGCTAGTGAGATAACAACTACCGCTAGTGAGATAACCGCCACCGCTAGTGAGATAACAACTACCGCTAGTGAGATAACAACTACCGCTAGTGAGACAACAACTACCGCTAGTGAGATAACCGCCACCGCTAGTGAGATAACAACTACCGCTAGTGAGATAACAACTACCGCTAGTGAGATAACCGCCACCGCTAGTGAGACAACAACTACCGCTAGTGAGATAACCGCCACCGCTAGTGAGACAACAACTACCGCTAGTGAGATAACAACTACCGCTAGTGAGACAACAACTACCGCTAGTGAGATAACCGCCACCGCTAGTGAGACAACAACTACTACCGCTAGTGAGATAACAACTACCGCTAGTGAGATAACCGCCACCGCTAGTGAGACACAACAACTACCGCTAGTGAGACAACAAACTACCGCTAGTGAGATAACCGCCACCGCTAGTGAGACAACAACTACCGCTAGTGAGACAACAACTACCGCTAGTGAGATAACCGCCACCGCTAGTGAGACAACAACTACCGCTAGTGAGATAACAACTACCGCTAGTGAGACAACAACTACCGCTAGTGAGATAACAACTACCGCTAGTGAGATAACAACTACCGCTAGTGAGACAACAACTACCGCTAGTGAGACAACAACTACCGCTAGTGAGATAACAACTACGCTAGTGAGATAACCGCCACCGCTAGTGAGACAACAACTACCGCTAGTGAGATAACAACTACCTAGTGAGACAACAACTACCGCTAGTGAGATAACCGCCACCGCTAGTGAGACAACAACTACCGCTAGTGAGACAACAACTACCGCTAGTGAGATAACCGCCACCGCTAGTGAGACAACAACTACCGCTAGTGAGATAACCGCCACCGCTAGTGAGACAACAACTACCGCTAGTGAGATAACCGCCACCGCTAGTGAGACAACAACTACGCTAGTGAGATAACACTACCGCTAGTGAGATAACCGCCACCGCTAGTGAGACAACACCTACCGCTAGTGAGATAACAACTACCGCTAGTGAGACAACAACTACCGCTAGTGAGTATAACAACTACCGCTAGTGAGATAACAACTACCGCTAGTGAGATAACAACTACCGCTAGTGAGATACAACTACCGCTAGTGAGACAACAACTACCGCTAGTGAGATAACAACTACCGCTAGTGAGATAACAACTACCGCTAGTGAGACAACAACTACCGCTAGTGAGATAACAACTACCGCTAGTGAGACAACAACTACCGCTAGTGAGACAACAACTACCGCTAGTGAGATAACCGCCACCGCTAGTGAGATAACAACTACAGCTAGTGAAACAACAACTACCGCTAGTGAGATAACAACTACCGCTAGTGAGATAACAACTACCGCTAGTGAGACAACAACTACCGCTAGTGAAACAACAACTACCGCTAGTGAGACAACAACTACCGCTAGTGAGACAACAACTACCGCTAGTGAGACAACAACTACCGCTAGTGAGATAACCGCCACCGCTAGTGAGATAACAACTACAGCTAGTGAAACAAAACTACCGCTAGTGAGATAACAACTACCGCTAGTGAGACAAACACTACCGCTAGTGAGACAACAACTACCGCTAGTGAGATAACCGCCACCGCTAGTGAGATAACAACTACAGCTAGTGAAACAACAACTACCGCTAGTGAGATAACCGCCACCGCTAGTGAGATAACAACTACAGCTAGTGAAACAACAACTACCGCTAGTGAGACAACAACTACCGCTAGTGAAACAACAACTACGCTAGTGAGATAACCGCCACCGCTAGTGAAACAACAACCACCGTAGTGAGACAACAACTACCGCTAGTGAGACAACAACTACCGCTAGTGAGATAACCGCCACCGCTAGTGAGACAACAACTACCGCTAGTGAGATAACAACTACCGCTAGTGAGATAACAACTACCGCGTGAGATAACAACTCCGCTATTGAGACAACAACTACCGCTAGTGAGACAACAACTACGCTAGTGAGATAACCGTTACCGCTAGTGAAACACAACTACCGCTAGTGAGATAACCCGCCACCGCTAGTGAAACAACAACTACCGCTAGTGAGATAACCGCCACCGTAGTGAAACAACAAACTACCGCTAGTGAGATAACAACTACCGCTAGTGAGATAACAACTACCGCTAGTGAGATAACAACTACCGCTATTGAGACAACAACTACCGCTAGTGAGACAACAACTACCGCTAGTGAGATAACCGTTACCGCTAGTGAAACAACAATACCGCTAGTGAGATAACAACTACCGCTAGTGAGATAACAACTACCGCTAGTGAGATAACAACTACCGCTATTGAGACAACAACTACCGCTAGTGAGACAACACTACCGCTAGTGAGATAACCGTTACCGCTAGTGAAACAACAACTACCGCTAGTGAGATAACCGCCACCGCTAGTGAAACAAACAACTACCGCTAGTGAAACAACAACTACCGCTAGTGAAACAACAACTACGCTAGTGAGATAACCGCCACCGCTATTGAGACAACAACCACCGCTAGTGAAACAACAACTACCGCTAGTGAGATAACCGCCACCGCTATGAGACAACAACTACCGCTAGTGAGATAACCGCCACCGCTATGAGACAACAACTACCGCTAGTGAAACAACAACTACGCTAGTGAGATAACCGCCACCGCTATTGAGACAACAACTACGCTAGTGAAACAACAACTACCGCTAGTGAAACAACAACTACCGCTAGTGAAACACAACAACTACCGCTAGTGAGATAACCGCCACCGCTATTGAGACAACAACTACCGCTAGTGAAACAACAACTACCGCTAGTGAGATAACCGCCCCGCTATTGAGACAACAACTACCGCTAGTGAGATAACCGCCACCGCTATTGAGACAACAACTACCGCTAGTGAGATAACCGCCACGCTATTGAGACAACAACTACCGCTAGTGAGATAACCGCCACCGCTATTGAGACAACAACTACCGCTAGTGAGATAACCGCCACCGCTATTGAGACAACAACTACCGCTAGTGAGATAACCGCCACCGCTATTGAGACAACAACTACCGCTAGTGAGACAACAACTACCGCTAGTGAGATAACCGCCACCGCTAGTGAGACAACAACTACCGCTAGTGAGACAACAACTACCGCTAGTGAGACAACAACTACGCTAGTGAAACAACAACTACCGCTAGTGAGACAACAACTACCGCTAGTGAAACAACAACTACCGCTAGTGAAACAACAACTACCGCTAGTGAAACAACAACTACAGCTAGTGAAACAACAACTACAGCTAGTGAGATAACCGCCACGCTAGTGAAACAACAACTACCGCTAGTGAAACAACAACTACCGCTAGTGAAACAACAACTACCGCTAGTGAAAACAACAACTACCGCTAGTGAAACAACAACTACAGCTAGTGAGATAACGCCACCGCTAGTGAAACAACAACTACAGCTAGTGAGATAACCGCCACCGCTAGTGAGACAACAACCACGCTAGTGAGATAACCGCCACCGCTAGTGAGACAACAACCACCGCTAGTGAGATACCGCCACCGCTAGTGAGATAACCGCCACCGCTAGTGAGACAACAACCACCGCTAGTGAAACAACAACTACCGCTAGTGAAACAACAACTACCGCTAGTGAACAACAACTACCGCTAGTGAAACAACAACTACCGCTAGTGAGACAACAACTACCGCTAGTGAGACAACAACTACCGATATGAGACAACAACTACCTAGTGGACAACAACTACCGCTAGTGAGACAACAACTACCGCTAGTGAGACAACAACTACCGCTAGTGAGACAACAACTACCGCTAGTGAGACAACAACTACGCTAGTGAAACAACAACTACCGCTAGTGAGACAACAACTACCGCTAGTGAGACAACAACTACCGCTAGTGAAACAACAACTACCGCTAGTGAGACAACAACTACCGCTAGTGAGACAACAACTACCGCTAGTGAGACAACAACTACCGCTAGTGAAACAACAACTACCGCTAGTGAGACAACAACTACCGCTAGTGAGACAACAACCACCGCTAGTGAAACAACAACTACCGCTAGTGAGACAACAACCACCGCTAGTGAGACAACAACTACCGCTAGTGAGATAACGCCACCGCTAGTGAGATAACCGCCACCGCTAGTGAGATAACCGCCACGCTAGTGAGACAACAACCACCGCTAGTGAGATAACCGCCACGCTAGTGAGACAACAACCACCGCTAGTGAGATAACCGCCACCGCTAGAGATAACCGCCACGCTAGTGAGATAACCGCCACCGCTAGTGAGATAACCGCCACCGCTAGTGAGACAACAACCACCGCTAGTGAGATAACCGCCACCGCTAGTGAGATAACCGCCACCTCTAGTGAGACAACAACTACCGCTAGTGAGATAACCGCCCCGCTAGTGAGACAACAACTACCGCTAGTGAGACAACAACCACCGCTAGTGAGATAACCGCCACGCTAGTGAGATAACCGCCACCGCTAGTGAGATAACCGCCACGCTAGTGAGACAACAACCACGCTAGTGAGATAACCGCCACGCTATGAGATAACCGCCACCGCTAGTGAGACAACAACCACCGCTAGTGAGATAACCGCCCCCTAGTGAGACAACACCACCGCTAGTGAGATAACCGCCACCGCTAGTGAGATAACCGCCACCGCTAGTGAGACAACAACTACGCTAGTGAGATAACCGCCACCGCTAGTGAGATAACCGCCACCGCTAGTGAGACAACAACTACCGCTAGTGAGATAACCGCCACCGCTAGTGAGATAACCGCCACCGCTAGTGAGATAACAACTACCGCTAGTGAGACAACAACTACCGCTAGTGAGACAACAACTACCGCTAGTGAGATAACCGCCACCGCTAGTGAGATAACGCCACCGCTAGTGAGACAACAACTACCGCTAGTGAGATAACAACTACCGCTAGTGAGATAACCGCCACCGCTAGTGAGACAACAACCACCGCTAGTGAGACAACAACTACCGCTAGTTGAGATAACCGCCACGCTAGTGAGACAACAAACTACCGCTAGTGAGATAACCGCCACCGCTAGTGAGATAACAACTACCGCTAGTGAGACAACAACTACCGCTAGTGAGACAACAACCACCGCTAGTGAGATAACCGCCACCGCTAGTGAGATAACCGCCACCTAGTGAGACAACAAACTACCGCTATGAGATAACCGCCACCGCTAGTGAGATAACCGCCACCGCTAGTGAGACAACAACTACCGCTAGTGAGATAACCGCCACCGCTAGTGAGATAACAACCACCGCTAGTGAGACAACAACTACCGCTAGTGAGATAACCGCCACCGCTAGTGAGACAACAACTACCGCTAGTGAGATAACCGCCACCGCTAGTGAGATAACAACCACCGCTAGTGAGACAACAACTACCGCTAGTGAGACAACAACTACCGCTAGTGAGATAACCGCCACCGCTAGTGAGATAACCGCCACCGCTAGTGAGACAACAACCACCGCTAGTGAGATAACCGCCACCGCTAGTGAGACAACAACTACCGCTAGTGAGATAACCGCCACCGCTAGTGAGACAACAACCACCGCTAGTGAGATAACCGCCACCGCTAGTGAGACAACAACCACCGCTAGTGAGATAACCGCCACCGCTAGTGAGATAACCGCCACCGCTAGTGAGACAACAACCACAGCTAGTGAGATAACCGCCACCGCTAGTGAGACAACAACCACAGCTAGTGAGATAACCGCCACCGCTAGTGAGACAACAACCACAGCTAGTGAGATAACCGCCACCGCTAGTGAGACAACAACCACAGCTAGTGAGATAACCGCCACCGCTAGTGAGACAACAACCACAGCTAGTGAGACAACAACTACCGCTAGTGAGACAACAACTACCGCTAGTGAGACAACAACTACCGCTAGTGAGACAACAACTACCGCTAGTGAGATAACCGCCACCGCTAGTGAGACAACAACTAAGCTAGTGAGATAACCGCCACCGCTAGTGAGACAACAACTACCGCTAGTGAGACAACAACCACAGCTAGTGAGATAACCGCCACCGCTAGTGAGATAACCGCCACCGCTAGTGAGATAACCGCCACCGCTAGTGAGATAACCGCCACCGCTAGTGAGACAACAACCACAGCTAGTGAGATAACCGCCACCGCTAGTGAGACAACAACTACCGCTAGTGAGACAAACAACCACCGCTAGTGAGACAACAACTACCGCTAGTGAGACAACAACCACAGCTAGTGAGACAACAACCACAGCTAGTGAGATAACCGCCACCGCTAGTGAGACAACAACTACCGCTAGTGAGACAACAACCACAGCTAGTGAGATAACCGCCACCGCTAGTGAGACAACAACTACAGCTAGTGAGATAACCGCAACCGCTAGTGAAACAACAACTACAGCTGGTGAGATAACCGCCACCGCTAGTGAGACAACAACTACAGCTAGTGAGATAACCGCCACCGCTAGTGAGACAACAACTACAGCTAGTGAGATAACCGCCACCGCTAGTGAGACAACAACTACAGCTAGTGAGATAACCGCCACCGCTAGTGAGACAACAACCACAGCTAGTGAGATAACCGCCACCGCTAGTGAGACAACAACTACAGCTAGTGAGATAACCGCCACCGCTAGTGAGACAACAACCACAGCTAGTGAGATAACGCCACCGCTAGTGAGACAACAACTACAGCTAGTGAGACAACAACTACAGCTAGTGAGATAACCGCCACGCTAGTGAGACAACAACTACCGCTAGTGAGATAACCGCCACCGCTAGTGAGATAACAACCACAGCTAGTGAGATAACCGCCACCGCTAGTGAGACAACAACTACAGCTAGTGAGACAACAACTACCGCTAGTGAGACAACAACCACAGCTAGTGAGATAACAACCACAGCTAGTGAGACAACAACTACAGCTAGTGAGACAACAACTACCGCTAGTGAGACAACACCACGCTAGTGAGATAACCGCCACCGCTAGTGAGACAACAACTACAGCTAGTGAGACAACAACTACCGCTAGTGAGACAACAACCACAGCTAGTGAGATAACACCACACTAGTGAGATAACCGCCACGCTAGTGAGACAACAACCACAGCTAGTGAGATAACCGCCACCGCTAGTGAGACAACAACTACCGCTAGTGAGACAACAACCACAGCTAGTGAGATAACCGCCACCGCTAGTGAGACAACAACTACCGCTAGTGAGACAACAACCACAGCTAGTGAGACAACAAACCACAGCTAGTGAGATAACGCCACCGCTAGTGAGACAACAACTACCGCTAGTGAGACAACAACCACAGCTAGTGAGATAACCGCCACCGCTAGTGAGATAACCGCCACCGCAACAATACCGCTAGTGAGACAACAACTACCGCTAGTGAGACAACAACTACCGCTAGTGAGACAACAACTACCGCTAGTGAGACAACAACCACCGCTAGTGAGACAACAACCACCGCTAGTGAGACAACAACCACCGCTAGTGAGACAACAACCACCGCTAGTGAGACAACAACTACCGCTAGTGAGACAAAAACTACCGCTAGTGAGACAACAACCACCGCTAGTGAGACAACAACCACCGCTAGTGAGACAACAACCACCGCTAGTGAGACAACAACCACGCTAGTGAGACAACAACCACCGCTAGTGAGACAACAACTACCGCTAGTGAGACAACAACCACCGCTAGTGAGACAACAACTACCGCTAGTGAGACAACAACTACCGCTAGTGAGACAACAACTACCGCTAGTGAGACAACAACTACCGCTAGTGAGATAACCGCCACCGCTAGTGAGATAACCGCCACCGCTAGTGAGATAACAACTACCGCTAGTGAGACAACAACTACCGCTAGTGAGACAACAACTACCGCTAGTGAGACAACAACTACCGCTAGTGAGACAACAACTACCGCTAGTGAGATAACCGCCACCGCTAGTGAGATAACCGCCACCGCTAGTGAGACAACAACTACCGCTAGTGAGACAACAACCACCGCTAGTGAGACAACAACTACCGCTAGTGAGATAACAACTACCGCTAGTGAGATAACAACTACCGCTAGTGAGATAACAACTACCGCTAGTGAGATAACAACTACCGCTAGGAGATAACAACTACCGCTAGTGAGATAACAACTACCGCTAGTGAGATAACAACTACCGCTAGTGAGACAACAACTACCGCTAGTGAGACAACAACCACCGCTAGTGAGACAACAACTACCGCTAGTGAGATAACCGCCACCGCTAGTGAGACAACAACCACAGCTAGTGAGACAACCACCGCTAGTGAAACAACAACTACCGCTAGTGAGACAACAACTACCGCTAGTGAAACAACAACTACCGCTAGTGAGACAACAACTACCGCTAGTGAGACAACAACTACCGCTAGTGAAACAACAACTACCGCTAGTGAGACAACAACTACCGCTAGTGAAACAACAACTACCGCTAGTGAGATAACCGCCTCCGCTAGTGAAACAACAACTACCGCTAGTGAGATAACAACTACCGCTAGTGAGATAACAACTACCGCTAGTGAGATAACAACTACCGCTAGTGAGATAACAACTACCGCTAGTGAGATAACCGCCACCGCTAGTGAAACAACAACTACCGCTAGTGAAACAACAACTACGCTAGTGAGATAACCGCCACCGCTAGTGAAACAACAACTACCGCTAGTGAGATAACCGCCACCGCTAGTGAGACAACAACTACCGCTAGTGAGATAACAACTACCGCTAGTGAGACAACAACTACCGCTAGTGAGATAACAACTACCGCTAGTGAGATAACAACTACCGCTAGTGAGACAACAACTACCGCTAGTGAGATAACCGCCACCGCTAGTGAAACAACAACTACCGCTAGTGAGACAACAACTACCGCTAGTGAGATAACAACTACCGCTAGTGAGATAACAACTACGCTAGTGAGATAACAACTACCGCTAGTGAGATAACAACTACCGCTAGTGAGATAACAACTACCGCTAGTGAGACAACAACTACCGCTAGTGAAACAACAACTACCGCTAGTGAAACAACAACTACCGCTAGTGAGATAACCGCCACCGCTAGTGAAACAACAACTACCGCTAGTGAGATAACCGCCACGCTAGTGAAACAACAACTACCGCTAGTGAGATAACAACTACCGCTAGTGAAACAACAACTACCGCTAGTGAGACAACAACTACCGCTAGTGAAACAACAACTACCGCTAGTGAGACAACAACTACCGCTAGTGAAACAACAACTACCGCTAGTGAGATAACAACTACCGCTAGTGAGACAACAACTACGCTAGTGAGACAACAACTACCGCTAGTGAGACAACAACTACCGCTAGTGAACAACAACTACCGCTAGTGAGATAACAACTACCGCTAGTGAGACAACAACTACCGCTAGTGAAACAACAACTACCGCTAGTGAGATAACCGCCACCGCTAGTGAAACAACAACTACCGCTAGTGAAACAACAACTACCGCTAGTGAGATAACAACTACCGCTAGTGAGACAACAACTACCGCTAGTGAAACAACAACTACCGCTAGTGAAACAACAACTACCGCTAGTGAGATAACCGCACCGCTAGTGAGAAACAACTACCGCTAGTGAAACAACAACTACCGCTAGTGAGATAACCGCCACCGCTAGTGAGACAACAACTACGCTAGTGAAACAACAACTACCGCTAGTGAAACAACAACTACCGCTAGTGAAACAACAACTACCGCTAGTGAGATAACCGCCACCGCTAGTGAAACAACAACTACCGCTAGTGAGACAACAACTACCGCTAGTGAGACAACAACTACCGCTAGTGAAACAACAACTACCGCTAGTGAAACAACAACTACCGCTAGTGAGATAACCGCCACCGCTAGTGAGACAACAACTACCGCTAGTGAAACAACAACTACCGCTAGTGAGATAACCGCCACCGCTAGTGAGTAACCGCCACCGCTAGTGAAACAACAACTACCGCTAGTGAGATAACCGCCACCGCTAGTGAGACAACAACTACCGCTAGTGAGATAACCGCCACCGCTAGTGAGACAACAACTACCGCTAGTGAGATAACCGCCACCGCTAGTGAGACAACAACCGCTAGTGAGACAACAACTACCGCTAGTGAGATAACCGCCACCGCTAGTGAGACAACAACTACCGCTAGTGAGACAACAAATACCGCTAGTGAGACAACAACTACCGCTAGTGAGACAACAACTACCGCTAGTGAGATAACAACTACCGCTAGTGAGACAACAACTACCGCTAGTGAGACAACAACTACCGCTAGTGAGATAACAACTACCGCTAGTGAGACAACAACCGCTAGTGAGACAACAACTACCGCTAGTGAGAAACCGCCACCGCTAGTGCTAGTGAGACAACAACTACCGCTAGTGAGATAACCGCCACCGCTAGTGAGACAACAACTACCGCTAGTGAAACAACAACTACCGCAGTGAGATAACCGCCACCGCTAGTGAGACAACAACTACCGCTAGTGAGATAACCGCCACCGCTAGTGAAACAACAACTACCGCTAGTGAGATAACCGCCACCGCTAGTGAGACAACAACTACCGCTAGTGAGATAACCGCCACCGCTAGTGAGACAACAACTACCGCTAGTGAGACAACAACTACCGCTAGTGAGACAACAACTACCGCTAGTGAGATAACCGCCACCGCTAGTGAGACAACAACTACCGCTAGTGAGACAACAACTACCGCTAGTGAGATAACAACTACCGCTAGTGAGATAACCGCCACCGCTAGTGAGACAACAACTACCGCTAGTGAGACAACAACTACCGCTGTGAGATAACGCCACCGCTAGTGAAACAACAACTACCGTTAGTGAGACAACAAATACCGCTAGTGAGACAACAACTACCGCTAGTCAGACAACAACTACCGCTAGTGAGACAACAACTACCGCTAGTGAGACAACAACTACCGCTAGTGAGACAACAACTACCGCTAGTGAGACAACAACTACCGCTAGTCAGACAACAACTACCGCTAGTGAGACAACAACTACCGCTAGTCAGACAACAACTACCGCTAGTCAGACAACAACTACCGCTAGTGAGACAACAACTACCGCTAGTGAGACAACAACTACGCTAGTGAGACAACAACTACCGCTAGTGAGACAACAACTACCGTTAGTGAGACAACAACTACCGCTAGTGAGACAACAACTACCGCTAGTGAGACAACAACTACGCTAGTGAGATAACAACTACCGCTAGTGAGACAACAACTACCGCTAGTGAGACAACAACTACCGCTAGTGAGACAAGAACAACTACAGCTAGAGAGATCACAATTACAGCTAGAGAGACCACAACCACCAGCTAGTGAGACCACAACCATAGCTAGTGAGACCACAACCACAGCTAGTGAGACCACAACCATAGCTAGTGAGACCACAACCACAGCTAGTGAGACCAATACCACAGCTATTGAGACCAAAACCATAGCTAATGAGACCACAACCACGGCTAGTGAGACCACAACCATAGCTATTGAGACCACAACCACAGCTAGTGAGACCACAACCACAGCTAGTGAGACCACAACCACAGCTAGTGAGACCACAACCACAGGTAGTGAGACAACAACCATAGCTAGTGAGGACCACAACCATAGCTAGTGAGATCACAACCATAGCTTGTGAGACCAAACCATAGCTAGTGAGATCACAACCATAGCTAGTGAGATCACAACCATAGCTAGTGAGATCACAACCATAGCTAGTGAGATCACAACCATAGCTAGTGAGATCACAACCATAGCTAGTGAGATCACAACCATAGCTAGTGAGATCACAACCATAGCTTGTGAGACCACAACCATAGCTAGTGAGATCACAACCATAGCTAGTGAGACCACAACCATAGCTAGTGAGACAACAACCACAGCTAGTGAGACCACAACCACAGCTAGTGAGACCACAACCATAGCTAGTGAGACAACAACCACAGCTAGTGAGACCACAACCACAGCTAGTGAGACAACAACCACACCTAGTGAGACCACAACCACAGCTAGTGAGACAACAACTACCGCTAGTGAGACCACAACCACCGCTAGTGAGACCACAACTACAGCTAGTGAGACAACAACTACCGCTAGTCAGACAACAACTACCGCTAGTGAGACAACAACTACCGCTAGTCAGACAACAACTACCGCTAATGAGACAACAACTACCGCTAGGGAGACAACAACTATAGCTAGTGAGACAACAACTACCGCTAGTGAGACAACAACTACGCTAGTGAGACAACAACTACCGCTAGTGAGACAACAACTACCGCTAGTGAGACCACAACTACAGCTATTGAGACCACAACTACAGCTAGAGAGACCACAACTACAGCTAGTGAGACCACAACTACAGCTAGAGAGATCACAATTACAGCTAGTGAGTCCACAACCATCGCTAGCGAAACCACAACTACAGCTAGTGAGACAACAACTACCGCTAGTCAGACAACAACTACCGCTAGTGAGACAACAACTACCGCTAGTCAGACAACAACTACCGCTAATGAGACAACAACTACCGCTAGGGAGACAACAACTATAGCTAGTGAGACAACAACTACCGCTAGTGAGACAACAACTACCGCTAGTGAGACAACAACTACCGCTAGTGAGACAACAACTACCGCTTTTGAGACAACAACTACAGCTATTGAGACAACAACTACCGCTAGTGAGACAGCAACTACCGCTAGTGAGACAACAACTACCGCTAGTGAGACAACAACTACCGCTAGTGAGACAACAACTACCGCTAGTGAGACAACAACTACCGCTAGTGAGACAACAACTACCGCTAGTGAGACAACAACTACCGCTTGTCAGACAACAACTTCCGCAAATGAGACAACAACTACCGCTAGTGAGACAATAACTACCGCTAGTGAGACAACAATACCGCTAGTGAGACAACAATTACCGCTAGTGAAACAACAACTACCGCTAGTGAGACAACAACTACCGCTAGTGAGACAACAACTACAGCTATTGAGACAACAACGACAGCTATTGAGACAACAACTACAGCTATTGAGACAACAACTACAGCTATTGAGACAACTACAGCTATTGAGACAACAACTACCGCTAGTGAGACAACAACTACAGCTATTGAGACAACAACTACAGCTATTGAGACAACAACTACAGCTATTGAGACAACAACTACAGCTATTGAGACAACTACAGCTATTGAGACAACAACTACCGCTAGTGAGACAACAACTACAGCTATTGAGACAACAACTACAACTATTGAGATAACAACTACCGCTAGTGAGACAACAACTACCGCTAGTGAGACAACAACTACAACTACCGCTAGTGAGACAACAACTACGTTAGTGAGACAACAACTACCGCTAGTGAGACAACCGCCACCGCTAGTGAGACAACAACTACCGCTAGTGAGACAACAACTACCACTATTGAGACAACAACTACCGCTAGTGTGACAACAACCACCGCTAGTGAGACAACAACTACAGCTAGTGAGACTACAACCACCGCTAGTGAGACAACAACCATAGCTAGTGAGACCACAACCATAGCTAGTGAGACAACAACCACAGATATTGAGACATCAACTACAGCTAGTGAGACCACAACCATAGCTAGCGAGACCACAACCATAGCTAGTGAGACATCAACTACAGCTAGTGAGACATCAACTACAGCTATTCAGACATCAACTACAGCTAGTGAGACATCAACTACAGCTAGTGAGATCACAACCATAGTAGTGAGACATCAACTACAGCTAGTGAGACATCAAATTACTGCTAGTGAGACCACAACCATAGCTAGTGAGACATCAACTACAGCTAGTGAGACATCAACTACAGCTAGTGAGACATCAACTACAGCTAGTGAGACATCAACTACAGCTAGTGAGACCACAACCATAGCTAGTGAGACCACAACCATAGCTAGTGAGACATCAACTACAGCTAGTGAGACATCAACTACAGCTAGTGAGACATCAACTACAGCTAGTGAGACATCAACTACAGCTAGTGAGACATCAACTATAGCTAGTGAGACCACAACCATAGCTAGTGAGACATCAACTACAGCTAGTGAGACATCAACTACAGCTAGTGAGACATCAACTACAGCTAGTGAGACATCAACTACAGCTAGTGAGACCACAATCATAGCTAGTGAGACATCAACTACAGCTAGTGAGACATCAACTACAGCTAGTGAGACCACAACCATAGCTAGCGAGACCACAACCATAGCTAGTGAGACATCAACTACAGCTAGTGAGACATCAAACTACAGCTAGTGAGACATCAACTACAGCTAGTGAGACATCAACTACAGCTAGTGAGACCAAATCCATAGTTAGTGAGACATCAACTACAGCTAGTGAGACATCAAATTACTGCTAGTGAGACCACAACCATAGCTAGTGAGACATCAACTACAGCTAGTGAGACATCAACTACAGCTAGTGAGACATCAACTACAGCTAGTGAGACATCAACTACAGCTAGTGAGACCACAACCATAGCTAGTGAGACCACAACCATAGCTAGTGAGACACAACTACCGCTAGTGAGACAACAACTACCGCTAGTGAGACAACAACTACCGCTAGTGAGACAACAACTACCGCTAGTGAGACAAGAACAACTACAGCTAGAGAGATCACAATTACAGCTAGAGAGACCACAACCACAGCTAGTGAGACCACAACCATAGCTAGTGAGACCACAACCACAGCTAGTGAGACCACAACCATAGCTATTGAGACCACAACCATTGCTAGTGAGACCAATACCACAGCTATTGAGACAAAAACCATAGCTAATGAGACCACAACCACGGCTAGTGAGACCACAAACCATAGCTAGTGAGACCACAACCATAGCTAGAGAGACAACAACCAAGCTAGTGAGACAACAATACAGCTATTGAGACAACAACTACAGCTAGTGAGACAACAACCACAGCTAGTGAGACCACAACCACAGCTAGTGAGACAACAACCACACCTAGTGGGACCACAACCACAGCTAGTGAGACCACAACCACAGCTAGTGAGACAACATCTACCGCTAGTGAGACAACAACTACCGCGTAGTTAAACCACAACCACCGCTAGTGAGACCACAACTACAGCTAGTGAGACAACAACCATAGCTAGTGAGACAACATCTAACGCAAGTGAGACAACAACTACGCTAGTGAGACCACAACCACCGCTAGTGAGACCACAACTACAGCTAGAGAGACCACAACTACCGCTAGTGAGACCACAACTACAGCTATTGAGACCACAACTACAGCTAGAGAGACCACAACTACAGCTAGTGAGACACAACTACAGCTAGAGAGATCACAATTACAGCTAGTGAGTCCACAACCATTGCTAGCGAAACCACAACTACAGCTAGTGAGGACAACAACTACCGCTAGTCAGACAACAACTACCGCTAGTGAGACAACAACTACCGCTAGTCAGACAACAACAACCGCTAATGAGACAACAACTACGCTAGGGAGACAACAACTATAGCTAGTGAGACAACAACTACCGCTAGTGAGACAACAACTACCGCTAGTGAGACAACAACTACCGCTAGTGAGACAACAACTACCGCTAGTGAGACAACAAAAACTACCGCTTGAGACACACAACTACAGCTATTGAGACAACAACTACCGCTAGTGAGACAACAACTACCGCTAGTGAGACAACAACTACGCTAGTGAGACAACAACTACCGCTAGTGAGACAAACAAACTACCGCTAGTGAGACAACAACTACCGCTAGGAGACAACAACTACCGCTAGTGAGACAAAACTACAGCTAGTGAGACAAAACTACCGCTAGGAGACAACAACTACCGCTAGTGAGACAATAACTACCGCTAGTGAGACAACAACTACCGCTAGTGAGACAACAATTACGCTAGTGAAACAACAAACTACCGCTAGTGAGGCAACAACTACCGCTAGTGAGACAACAACTACAGCTATTG
This sequence comes from Megaustenia siamemsis, assembly GCA_032433765.1. Classification (NCBI taxonomy): domain Eukaryota; kingdom Metazoa; phylum Mollusca; class Gastropoda; order Stylommatophora; family Ariophantidae; genus Megaustenia; species Megaustenia siamemsis. Next base: position 29,364 of record JAVIAB010000079.1, on the reverse strand, counting down.
AGACAACAGCTACAGCTATTGAGACAACAACTACACATATTGAGATAACAAATACAGCTATGAGACAACAACTACAGCTATTGAGACAACAACTACAGCTATTGAGACAACAACTACAACTATTGAGACAACAACTACAGCTATTGAGACAACAACTACGCTAGTGAGACAACAACTACAGCTATTGAGACAACAACTACAGCTATTGAGATAACAACTACAGCTATTGAGACAACAACTACCGCTAGTGAGACAACAAACTACAGCTATTGAGACAACAACTACAGCTATTGAGACAACAACTACCGCTAGTGAGACAACAACTACCGCTAGTGAAACAACAACTACCGCTAGTGAGACAACAACTACCGTTAGTGAGACAACAAACTACCGCTAGTGAGACAACAACTACCGCTAGTGAGACAACAACTACCGCTAGTGAGACAACAACTACCGTTAGTGAGACAACAACTACCGCTAGTGAGACAACAACTACCGCTAGTGAGACAAACAAACTACCGTTAGTGAGACAAACAACTACCGCTAGGAGAACAACAACTACCGTTAGTGAGACAACAAACTACAGCTAGTGAGACAACAACCACCGCTAGTGAGACAACAAACCACAGATAGTGAGACCAGAACACAGCTAGTGAGACAACAACTACCGCTAGTGAGACAACAACTACCGTTAGTGAGACAACATCTACCGCTAGTGAGACAACAACTACCGCTAGTGAGACAACAACTACAGCTAGTGAGACAACAACTACGCTTGTGAGACAACAACTACCGTTAGTGAGACAACAAATACCGCTAGTGAGACAACAACTACCGCTAGTGAGACAACAACTACCGCTAGTGAGACAACAAACTACGCTAGTGAGACAAACAACTACCGTAGTCAGACAACAACTACCGCTAGTCAGACAACAACTACCGCTAGTGAGACAACAACTACCGCTAGTGAGACAACAACTACCGCTAGTGAGAAACAACTACCGCTAGGTGAGACAACAACTACCGTAGTGAGACAACAACTACCGCTAGTGAGACAACAACTACCGCTAGTGAGACAACAACTACCGCTAGTGAGACAAACAACTACCGCTAGTGAGACAAAACTACCGCTAGTGAGACAACAACTACAGCTAGAGAGATCACAATTACAGCTAGAGAGACCACAACCACAGCTAGTGAGACCACAACCATAGCTAGTGAGACCACAACCCAGCTATGAGACACAACCATAGCTAGTGAGACCACAACCACAGCTAGTGAGACCAATACCACAGCTATTGAGACCAAAACCATAGCTAATGAGACCACAACCACGGCTAGTGAGACCACAACCATAGCTATTGAGACCACAAACCACAGCTAGTGAGACCACAACCACAGCTATGAGACCACAACCACAGCTAGTGAGACAACAACCATAGCTAGTGAGACCACAACCATAGCTAGTGAGACCACAAACCATAGCTGTGAGACCACAACCATAGCTAGTGAGATCACAACCATAGCTAGTGAGACCACAACCATAGCTAGTGAGACAACAACCACAGCTAATGAGACCACAACCACAGCTAGTGAGACCACAACCATAGCTAGTGAGACAACAACCACAGCTAGTGAGAACACAACCACAGCTAGTGAGACAACAACCACACCTAGTGAGACCACAACCACAGCTAGTGAGACAACAACTACCGCTAGTGAGACCACAACCACCGCTAGTGAGACCACAACTACAGCTAGTGAGGCAACAACTACCGCTAGTCAGACAACAACTACCGCTAGTGAGACACACAACTACCGCTAGTCAGACAACAACTACCGCTAATGAGACAACAACTACCGCTAGGGAGACAACAACTACCGCTAGTGAGACAACAACTACCGCTAGTGAGACCACAACTACAGCTATTGAGACTACAACTACAGCTAGAGAGACCACAAACTACAGCTATGAGACCACAACTACAGCTAGAGAGATCAACATATTTACAGCTAGTGAGTCCACAACCATCGCTAGCGAAACCACAACTACAGCTAGTGAGACACCAACTACCGCTAGTCAGACAACAACTACCGCTAGTGAGACAACAACTACGCTAGTCAGACAACAACTACCGCTAATGAGACAACAACTACCGCTAGGGAGACAACAACTATAGCTAGTGAGACAACAACTACCGCTATGAGACAACAACTACCGCTAGTGAGACAACAACTACCGCTAGTGAGACAACAACTACCGCTAGTGAGACCACAACTACAGCTATTGAGACCACAAATACAGCTAGAGAGACCACAACTACAGCTAGTGAGACCACAACTACAGCTAGAGAGATCACAATTACAGCTAGTGAGTCCACAACCACGCTAGCGAACCACAACTACAGCTAGTGAGACAACAACTACCGCTAGTCAGACAACAACTACCGCTAGTGAGACAACAACTACCGCTAGTCAGACAACAACTACCGCTAATGAGACAACAACTACCGCTAGGGAGACAACAACTATAGCTAGTGAGACATCAACTACCGCTAGTGAGACAACAACTACCGCAAGTGAGACAACAACTACCGCTAGTGAGACAACAACTACCGCTAGTGAGACAACAACTACCGCTTTGAGACAACAACTACAGCTATTGAGACAACAACTACGCTAGTGAGACAACAACCACCGCTAGTGAGACAACAACTACCGCTTTGGACAACAACTACAGCTATTGAGACAACAACTACCGCTAGTGAGACAACAACTACCGCTAGTGAGACAACAACTACCGCTAGTGAGACAACAACTACCGCTAGTGAGACAACAACTACCGCTAGTGAGACAACAACTACCGCTAGTGAGACAACAACTACCGCTAGTGAGACAACAACTACAGCTAGTGAGACAACAACTACCGCTAGTGAGACAACAACTACCGCTAGTGAGACAATAACTACCGCTAGTGAGACAACAACTACCGCTAGTGAGACAACAATTACCGCTAGTGAAACAACAACTACCGCTAGTGAGGCAACAACTACCGCTAGTGAGACAACAACTACAGCTATTGAGACAACAGCTACAGCTATTGAGACAAACAACTACACATATTGAGATAACAACTACAGCTATTGAGACAACAACTACAGCTATTGAGACAACAACTACAGCTATTGAGACAACAACTACAACTATTGAGACAACAACTACAGCTATTGAGACAACAACTACCGCTAGTGAGACAACAACTACAGCTATGAGACAACAACTACAGCTATTGAGATAACAACTACAGCTATTGAGACAACAACTACCGCTAGTGAGACAACAAACTACAGCTATTGAGACAACAACTACAGCTATTGAGACAACAACTACCGCTAGTGAGACAACAACTACCGCTAGTGAAACAACAACTACGCTAGTGAGACAACAACTACCGTTAGTGAGACAACAACTACCGCTAGTGAGACAACAACTACCGTTAGTGAGACAACAACTACCGCTAGTGAGAGAACCGCCACCGCTAGTGAGACAACAACTACCGCTAGTGAGACAACAACTACCGCTAGTGAGACAACAACTACCGAGTGAGACAACAACTACCGTTAGTGAGACAACAACTACCGCTAGTGAGACAACAACTACCGCAGTGAGACAACAACTACCGTTAGTGAGACAACAACTACCGCTAGTGAGACAAACAACTACCGTTAGTGAGACAACAACTACAGCTAGTGAGACAACAACCACCGCTAGTGAGACAACAACCACAGATAGTGAGACCAAACTACAGCTAGTGAGACAACAACTACCGCTAGTGAGACAACAACTACCGTTAGTGAGACAACATCTACCGCTAGTGAGACAACAACTACCGCTAGTGAGACAACAACTACAGCTAGTAGACAACAACTACCGCTTGTGAGACAACAACTACCGTTAGTGAGACAACAAATACCGCTAGTGAGACAACAACTACCGCTAGTGAGACAACAACTACCGCTAGTGAGACAACAACTACCGTAGTGAGACAACAACTACCGCTAGACAACAACTACCGCTAGTCAGACAACAACTACCGCTAGTGAGACAACAAACTACCGCTAGTGAGACAACAACTACCGCTAGTGCAACAACTACCGCTAGTGAGACAACAACTACCGTTAGTGAGACAACAACTACCGCTAGTGAGACAACAACTACCGCTAGTGAGACAACAACTACCGCTAGTGAGACAACAACTACGCTAGTGAGACAACAACTACCGCTAGTGAGACAACAACTACAGCTAGGAGAGATCACAATTACAGCTAGAGAGACCACACCACAGCTAGTGAGACCACAACCATAGCTAGTGAGACCACAACCACAGCTAGTGAGACCACAACCATAGCTAGTGAGACCACAACCACAGCTAGTGAGACCAATACCACAGCTATTGAGACCAAAACCATAGCTAATGAGACCACAACCACGGCTAGTGAGACCACAACCATAGCTATTGAGACCACAACCACAGCTAGTGAGACCACAACCACGCTAGTGAGACCAACACCACAGCTAGTGAGACAACAACCATAGCTAGTGAGACCACAACCATAGCTAGTGAGACCACAACCATAGCTTGTGAGACCACAACCATAGCTAGTGAGATCACAACCATAGCTAGTAGACCACAACCATAGCTAGTGAGACAACAACCACAGCTAATGAGACCACAACCACAGCTAGTGAGACCACAACCATAGCTAGTGAGACAACAACCACAGCTAGTGAGAACACAACCACAGCTAGTGAGACAACAACACACCTAGTGAGACCACAACCACAGCTAGTGAGACAACAACTACCGCTAGTGAGACCACAACACCGCTAGTGAGACCACAACTACAGCTAGTGAGACAACAACTACCGCTAGTCAGACAACAAACTACCGCTAGTGAGACAACAACTACCGCTAGTCAGACAACAACTACCGCTAATGAGACAACAACTACCGCTAGGGAGACAACAACTACCGCTAGTGAGACAAAAACTACCGCTAGTGAGACCACAACTACAGCTATTGAGACTACAACTACAGCTAGAGAGACCACAACTACAGCTAGTGAGACCACAACTACAGCTAGAGAGATCACAATTACAGCTAGTGAGTCAACAACCATCGCTAGCGAAACCACAACTACAGCTAGTGAGACCACAACTACCGCTAGTCAGACAACAACTACCGCTAGTGAGACAACAACTACCGCTAGTCAGACAACAACTACCGCTAATGAGACAACAACTACCGCTAGGGAGACAACAACTATAGCTAGGTGAGTACAACAACTACCGCTAGTGAGACAACAACTACCGCTAGTGAGACAACAACTACCGCTAGTGAGACAACAACTACCGCTAGTGAGACCACAACTACAGCTATTGAGACCACAACTACAGCTAGAGAGACCACAACTACAGCTAGTGAGACCACAACTACAGCTAGAGAGATCACAATTACAGCTAGTGAGTCCACAACCATCGCTAGCGAAACCACAACTACAGCTAGGAGACAACAACTACCGCTAGTCAGACAACAACTACCGCTAGTGAGACAACAACTACCGCTAGTCAGACAACAACTACCGCTAATGAGACAAACAACTACCGCTAGGGAGACAACAACTATAGCTAGTGAGACATCAACTACGCTAGTGAGACAACAACTACCGCAAGTGAGACAACAACTACCGCTAGTGAGACAACAACTACGCTAGTGAGACAACAACTACCGCTTTTGAGACAACAACTACAGCTATTGAGACAACAACTACCGCTAGTGAGACAACAACCACCGCTAGTGAGACAACAACCATAGCTAGTGAGACCACAAACCATAGCTAGTGAGACAACAACCACAGATAGTGAGACCACAACTACAGCTAGTGAGACAACAACTACGCTAGTGAGACAACAACTACCGTTAGTGAGACAACATCTACCGCTAGTGAGACAACAACTACCGCTAGTGAGAAAACAACTACAGCTAGTGAGACAACAACTACCGCTAGTGAGACAACAACTACGTTAGTGAGACAACAAATACCGCTAGTGAGACAACAACTACCGCTAGTGAGACAACAACTACCGCTAGTGAGACAACAACTACCGCTAGTGAGACAACAACTACCGCTAGTCAGACAACAACTACCGCTAGTCAGACAACAACTACCGCTAGTGAGACAACAACTACCGCTAGTGAGACAACAACTACCGCTAGTGAGACAACAACTACCGCTAGTGAGACAACAACTACCGTTAGTGAGACAACAACTACCGCTAGTGAGACAACAACTACCGCTAGTGAGACAACAGCTACCGCTAGTGAGACAACAACTACCGCTAGTGAGACAACAACTACCGCTAGTGAGACACAACTACCGCTAGTGAGACAACAACTACCGCTAGTGAGACAAGAACAACTACAGCTAGAGAGATCACAATTACAGTAGAGAGACCACAACCACAGCTAGTGAGACCACAACCATAGCTAGTGAGACCACAACCACAGCTAGTGAGACCACAACCATAGCTAGTGAGACCACAACCACAGCTAGTGAGACCAATACCACAGCTATTGAGACCAAAACCATAGCTAATGAGACCACAACCACGGCTAGTGAGACCACAAACCATAGCTATTGAGACCACAACCACAGCTAGTGAGACCGCAACCACAGCTAGTGAGACCACAACCACAGCTAGTGAGACCACAACCACAGGTAGTGAGACAACAACCATAGCTAGTGAGACCACAACCATAGCTAGTGAGACCACAACCATAGCTTGTGAGACCACAACCATAGCTAGTGAGATCACAACCATAGCTAGTGAGACCACAACCATAGCTAGTGAGACAACAACCACAGCTAGTGAGACCACAACCACAGCTAGTGAGACCACAACCATAGCTAGTGAGACAACAACCACAGCTAGTGAGAACACAACCACAGCTAGAGAGACAACAACCACACCTAGTGAGACCACAACCACAGCTAGTGAGACAACTACTACCGCTAGTGAGACCACAACCACCGCTAGTGAGACCACAACTACAGCTAGTGAGACAACAACTACCGCTAGTCAGACAACAACTACCGCTAGTGAGACAACAACTACCGCTAGTCAGACAACAACTACCGCTAATGAGACAACAACTACCGCTAGGGAGACAAAAACTACCGCTAGTGAGACAACAACTACCGCTAGTGAGACCACAACTACAGCTATTGAGACCACAACTACAGCTAGAGAGACAACAACTACAGCTAGTGAGACAACAACTACAGCTAGTGAGACAACAACTACAGCTAGTGAGACAACAACTACAGCTAGTGAGACCAAAACCACCGCTAGTGAGACAACAACTACAGCTAGTGAGACAACAACCACCGCTAGGAGGACAACAACTACCGCTAGTGAGACAACAACCACCGCTAGTGAGACAACAACTACAGCTAGTGAGACAACAACCACCGCTAGTGAGACAACAACCATAGCTAGTGAGACCACAACCATAGCTAGTGAGACAACAACCACAGATAGTGAGACCAGAACTACAGCTAGTGAGACAACAACTACCGCTAGTGAGACAACAACTACCGTTAGTGAGACAACATCTACCGCTAGTGAGACAACAACTACCGCTAGTGAGACAACAACTACAGCTAGTGAGACAACAACTACCGCTAGTGAGACAACAACTACCGTTAGTGAGACAACAAATACCGCTAGTGAGACAACAACTACCGCTAGTGAGACAACAACTACCGCTAGTGAGACAACAACTACCGCTAGTGAGACAACAACTACCGCTAGTCAGACAACAACTACCGCTAGTCAGACAACAACTACCGCTAGTGAGACAACAACTACCGCTAGTGAGACAACAACTACCGCTAGTGAGACAACAACTACCGCGTAGTGAGACAACAACTACCGTTAGTGAGACAACAACTACCGCTAGTGAGACAACAACTACCGCTAGTGAGACAACAACTACGCTAGTGAGACAACAACTACCGCTAGTGAGACAACAACTACCGCTAGTGAGACAACAACTACCGCTAGTGAGACAACAAACTACAGCTAGAGAGATCACAATTACAGCTAGAGAGACCACAACCACAGCTAGTGAGACCACAACCATAGCTAGTGAGACCAACAACCACAGCTAGTGAGACCACAACCATAGCTAGTGAGACCACAACCACAGCTAGTGAGACCAATACCACAGCTATTGAGACCAAAACCATAGCTAATGAGACCACAACCACGGCTAGTGAGACCACAACCATAGCTATTGAGACCACAACCACAGCTAGTGAGACCACAACCACAGCTAGTGAGACCACAACCACAGCTAGTGAGACCACAACCACAGGTAGTGAGACAACAACCATAGCTAGTGAGACCACAACCATAGCTAGTGAGACCACAACCATAGCTTGTGAGACCACAACCATAGCTAGTGAGATCACAACCATAGCTAGTGAGACCACAACCATAGCTAGTGAGACAACAACCACAGCTAATGAGACCACAACCACAGCTAGTGAGACCACAACCATAGCTAGTGAGACAACAACCACAGCTAGTGAGAACACAACCACAGCTAGTGAGACAACAACCACACCTAGTGAGACCACAACCACAGCTAGTGAGACAACAACTACCGCTAGTGAGACCACAACCACCGCTAGTGAGACCACAACTACAGCTAGTGAGACAACAATACGCTAGTCAGACAACAACTACCGCTAGTGAGACAACAACTACCGCTAGTCAGACAACAACTACCGCTAATGAGACAACAACTACGCTAGGGAGACAACAACTACCGCTAGTGAGACAACAACTACCGCTAGTGAGACCACAACTACAGCTATTGAGACCACAACTACAGCTAGAGAGACCACAACTACAGCTAGTGAGACCACAACTACAGCTAGAGAGATCACAATTACAGCTAGTGAGTCCACAACCATCGCTAGCGAAACCACAACTACAGCTAGTGAGACCACAACTACCGCTAGTCAGACAACAACTACCGCTAGTGAGACAACAACTACCGCTAGTCAGACAACAACTACCGCTAATGAGACAACAACTACCGCTAGGGAGACAACAACTAGCTAGTGAGACAACAACTACCGCTAGTGAGACAACAACTACCGCTAGTGAGACAACAACTACCGCTAGTGAGACAACAACTACCGCTAGTGAGACCACAACTACAGCTATTGAGACCACAACTACAGCTAGAGAGACCACAACTACAGCTAGTGAGACCACAACTACAGCTAGAGAGATCACAATTACAGCTAGTGAGTCCACAACCATCGCTAGCGAAACCACAACTACAGCTAGTGAGACAACAACTACCGCTAGTCAGACAACAACTACCGCTAGTGAGACAACAACTACCGCTAGTCAGACAACAACTACCGCTAATGAGAAACAACTACCGCTAGGGAGACAACAACTATAGCTAGTGAGACATCAACTACCGCTAGTGAGACAACAACTACCGCTAGTGAGACAACAACTACCGCTAGTGAGACAACAACTACCGCTAGTGAGACAACAACTACCGCTTTGAGACAACAACTACAGCTATTGAGACAACAACTACCGCTAGTGAGACAGCAACTACCGCTAGTGAGACAACAACTACCGCTAGTGAGACAACAACTACCGTTAGTGAGACAACATCTACCGCTAGTGAGACAACAACTACAGCTAGTGAGACAACAACCATAGCTAGTGAGACAACAACCTTAGCTAGTGAGACCACAACCATAGCTAGTGAGACAACAACCACAGATAGTGAGACCACAACCATAGCTTGTGAGACCACAACCATAGCTAGTGAGATCACAACCATAGCTAGTGAGACCACAACCATAGCTAGTGAGACAACACAACCACAGCTAGTGAGACCACAACCACAGCTAGTGAGACCACAACCATAGCTAGTGAGACAACAACCACAGCTAGTGAGAACACAACCACAGCTAGAGAGACAACAACCACACCTAGTGAGACCACAACCACAGCTAGTGAGACAACTACTACCGCTAGTGAGACCACAACCACCGCTAGTGAGACCACAACTACAGCTAGTGAGACAACAACTACCGCTAGTCAGACAACAACTACCGCTAGTGAGACAACAACTACCGCTAGTCAGACAACAACTACCGCTAATGAGACAACAACTACCGCTAGGGAGACAAAAACTACCGCTAGTGAGACAACAACTACCGCTAGTGAGACCACAACTACAGCTATTGAGACCACAACTACAGCTAGAGAGACCACAACTACAGCTGGTGAGACAACAACTACAGCTAGTGAGACAACAACTACAGCTAGTGAGACAACAACTACAGCTAGTGAGACCAAAACACCGCTAGTGAGACAACAACTACAGCTAGTGAGACAACAACCACCGCTAGTGAGACAACAACTACCGCTAGTGAGACAACAACCACCGCTAGTGAGACAACAACTACAGCTAGTGAGACAACAACCACCGCTAGTGAGACAACAACCATAGCTAGTGAGACCACAACCATAGCTAGTGAGACAACAACCACAGATAGTGAGACCAGAACTACAGCTAGTGAGACAACAACTACCGCTAGTGAGACAACAACTACCGTTAGTGAGACAACATCTACCGCTAGTGAGACAACAACTACCGCTAGTGAGACAACAACTACAGCTAGTGAGACAACAACTACCGCTAGTGAGACAACAACTACCGTTAGTGAGACAACAAATACCGCTAGTGAGACAACAACTACCGCTAGTGAGACAACAACTACCGCTAGTGAGACAACAACTACCGCTAGTGAGACAACAACTACCGCTAGTCAGACAACAACTACCGCTAGTCAGACAACAACTACCGCTAGTGAGACAACAACTACGCTAGTGAGACAACAACTACCGCTAGTGAGACAACAACTACCGCTAGTGAGACAACAACTACCGTTAGTGAGACAACAACTACCGCTAGTGAGACAACAACTACCGCTAGTGAGACAACAACTACCGCTAGTGAGACAACAACTACCGCTAGTGAGACAACAACTACCGCTAGTGAGACAACAACTACCGCTAGTGAGACAACAACTACAGCTAGAGAGATCACAATTACAGCTAGAGAGACCACAACCACAGCTAGTGAGACCACAACCATAGCTAGTGAGACCACAACCACAGCTAGTGAGACCACAACCATAGCTAGTGAGACCACAACCACAGCTAGTGAGACCAATACCACAGCTATTGAGACCAAAACCATAGCTAATGAGACCACAACACGGCTAGTGAGACCACAACCATAGCTATTGAGACCACAACCACAGCTAGTGAGACCACAACCACAGCTAGTGAGACCACAACCACAGCTAGTGAGACCACAACCACAGGTAGTGAGACAACAACCATAGCTAGTGAGACCACAACCATAGCTAGTGAGACCACAACCATAGCTTGTGAGACCACAACCATAGCTAGTGAGATCACAACCATAGCTAGTGAGACCACAACCATAGCTAGTGAGACAACAACCACAGCTAATGAGACCACAACCACAGCTAGTGAGACCACAACCATAGCTAGTGAGACAACAACCACAGCTAGTGAGAACACAACCACAGCTAGTGAGACAACAACCACACCTAGTGAGACCACAACCACAGCTAGTGAGACAACAACTACCGCTAGTGAGACCACAACCACCGCTAGTGAGACCACAACTACAGCTAGTGAGACAACAACTACCGCTAGTCAGACAACAACTACGCTAGTGAGACAACAACTACCGCTAGTCAGACAACAACTACCGCTAATGAGACAACAACTACCGCTAGGGAGACAACAACTACCGCTAGTGAGACAACAACTACCGCTAGTGAGACCACAACTACAGCTATTGAGACCACAACTACAGCTAGAGAGACCACAACTACAGCTAGTGAGACCACAACTACAGCTAGAGAGATCACAATTACAGCTAGTGAGTCCACAACCATCGCTAGCGAAACCACAACTACAGCTAGTGAGACCACAACTACCGCTAGTCAGACAACAACTACCGCTAGTGAGACAACAACTACCGCTAGTCAGACAACAACTACCGCTAATGAGACAACAACTACCGCTAGGGAGACAACAACTATAGCTAGTGAGACAACAACTACCGCTAGTGAGACAACAACTACCGCTAGTGAGACAACAACTACCGCTAGTGAGACAACAACTACCGCTAGTGAGACCACAACTACAGCTATTGAGACCACAACTACAGCTAGAGAGACCACAACTACAGCTAGTGAGACCACAACTACAGCTAGAGAGATCACAATTACAGCTAGTGAGTCCACAACCATCGCTAGCGAAACCACAACTACAGCTAGTGAGACAACAACTACCGCTAGTCAGACAACAACTACCGCTAGTGAGACAACAACTACCGCTAGTCAGACAACAACTACCGCTAATGAGACAACAACTACCGCTAGGGAGACAACAACTATAGCTAGTGAGACATCAACTACCGCTAGTGAGACAACAACTACCGCTAGTGAGACAACAACTACCGCTAGTGAGACAACAACTACCGCTAGTGAGACAACAACTACCGCTTTTGAGACAACAACTACAGCTATTGAGACAACAACTACCGCTAGTGAGACAGCAACTACCGCTAGTGAGACAACAACTACCGCTAGTGAGACAACAACTACCGTTAGTGAGACAACATCTACCGCTAGTGAGACAACAACTACAGCTAGTGAGACAACAACCATAGCTAGTGAGACAACAACCTTAGCTAGTGAGACCACAACCATAGCTAGTGAGACAACAACCACAGATAGTGAGACCACAACTACAGCTAGTGAGACAACAACCACCGCTAGTGAGACAACAACCATAGCTAGTGAGACAACAACCATAGCTAGTGAGACAACAACCATAGCTAGTGAGACAACAACCACCGCTAGTGAGACCACAACCATAGCTAGTGAGACAACAACCACAGATAGTGAGACCACAACTACAGCTAGTGAGACCACAACCACCGCTAGTGAGACAACAACCATAGCTAGTGAGACAACAACCATAGCTAGTGAGACAACAACCATAGCTAGTGAGACAACAACCACAGATAGTGAGACCACAACTACAGCTAGTGAGACCACAACCACCGTTAGTGAGACCACAACCATAGCTAGTGAGACCACAACCATAGCTAGTGAGACCACAACTACCGCTAGTGAGACCACAACCATAGCTAGTGAGACAACAACCACAGATAGTGAGACCACAACTACAGCTAGTGAGACAACAACCACCGCTAGTGAGACAACAACCATAGCTAGTGAGACCACAACCATAGCTAGTGAGACAACAACCACAGATAGTGAGACCACAACTACAGCTAGTGAGACAACAACTACCGCTAGTGAGACAACATCTACCGCTAGTGAGACAACAACTACCGCTAGTGAGAAAACAACTACAGCTAGTGAGACAACAACTACCGCTAGTGAGAAAACAACTACAGCTAGTGAGACAACAACTACCGCTAGTGAGACAACAACTACCGTTAGTGAGACAACAAATACCGCTAGTGAGACAACAACTACCGCTAGTGAGAAAACAACTACAGCTAGTGAGACAACAACTACCGCTAGTGAGAAAACAACTACCGCTAGTGAGACAACAACTACCGCTAGTGAGACAACAACTACCGTTAGTGAGACAACAAATACCGCTAGTGAGACAACAACTACCGCTAGTGAGAAAACAACTACAGCTAGTGAGACAACAACTACCGCTAGTGAGAAAACAACTACAGCTAGTGAGACAACAACTACCGCTAGTGAGACAACAACTACCGTTAGTGAGACAACAAATACCGCTAGTGAGACAACAACTACCGCTAGTGAGACAACAACTACCGCTAGTGAGACAACAACTACCGCTAGTGAGACAACAACTACCGCTAGTCAGACAACAACTACCGCTAGTCAGACAACAACTACCGCTAGTGAGACAACAACTACGCTAGTGAGACAACAACTACCGCTAGTGAGACAACAACTACCGCTAGTGAGACAACAACTACCGTTAGTGAGACAACAACTACCGCTAGTGAGACAACAACTACCGCTAGTGAGACAACAGCTACCGCTAGTGAGACAACAACTACCGCTAGTGAGACAACAACTACCGCTAGTGAGACAACAACTACCGCTAGTGAGACAAGAACAACTACAGCTAGAGAGATCACAATTACAGCTAGAGAGACCACAACCACAGCTAGTGAGACCACAACCATAGCTAGTGAGACCACAACCACAGCTAGTGAGACCACAACCATAGCTAGTGAGACCACAACCACAGCTAGTGAGACCAATACCACAGCTATTGAGACCAAAACCATAGCTAATGAGACCACAACCACGGCTAGTGAGACCACAACCATAGCTATTGAGACCACAACCACAGCTAGTGAGACCGCAACCACAGCTAGTGAGACCACAACCACAGCTAGTGAGACCACAACCACAGGTAGTGAGACAACAAACCATAGCTAGTGAGACCACAACCATAGCTAGTGAGACCACAACCATAGCTTGTGAGACCACAACCATAGCTAGTGAGATCACAACCATAGCTAGTGAGACCACAACCATAGCTAGTGAGACAACAACCACAGCTAGTGAGACCACAACCACAGCTAGTGAGACCACAACCATAGCTAGTGAGACAACAACCACAGCTAGTGAGAACACAACCACAGCTAGTGAGACAACAACCACACCTAGTGAGACCACAACCACAGCTAGTGAGACAACTACTACCGCTAGTGAGACCACAACCACCGCTAGTGAGACCACAACTACAGCTAGTGAGACAACAACTACCGCTAGTCAGACAACAACTACCGCTAGTGAGACAACAACTACCGCTAGTCAGACAACAACTACCGCTAATGAGACAACAACTACCGCTAGGGAGACAACAACTACCGCTAGTGAGACAACAACTACCGCTAGTGAGACCACAACTACAGCTATTGAGACCACAACTACAGCTAGAGAGACCACAACTACAGCTAGTGAGACCACAACTACAGCTAGAGAGATCACAATTACAGCTAGTGAGTCCACAACCATCGCTAGCGAAACCACAACTACAGCTAGTGAGACCACAACTACCGCTAGTCAGACAACAACTACCGCTAGTGAGACAACAACTACCGCTAGTCAGACAACAACTACCGCTAATGAGACAACAACTACCGCTAGGGAGACAACACCTATAGCTAGTGAGACAACAACTACCGCTAGTGAGACAACAACTACCGCTAGTGAGACAACAACTACCGCTAGTGAGACAATAACTACCGCTAGTGAGACCACAACTACAGCTATTGAGACCACAACTACAGCTAGAGAGACCACAACTACAGCTAGTGAGACCACAACTACAGCTAGAGAGATCACAATTACAGCTAGTGAGTCCACAACCATCGCTAGCGAAACCACAACTACAGCTAGTGAGACAACAACTACCGCTAGTCAGACAACAACTACCGCTAGTGAGACAACAACTACCGCTAGTCAGACAACAACTACCGCTAATGAGACAACAACTACCGCTAGGGAGACAACAACTATAGCTAGTGAGACAACAACTACCGCTAGTGAGACAACAACTACCGCTAGTGAGACAACAACTACGCTAGTGAGACAACAACTACCGCTAGTGAGACAACAACTACCGCTTTTGAGACAACAAACTACAGCTATTGAGACAACAACTACCGCTAGTGAGACAGCAACTACCGCTAGTGAGACAACAACTACCGCTAGTGAGACAACAACTACCGCTAGTGAGACAACAACTACCGCTAGGGAGACAACAACTACCGCTAGTGAGACAACAACTACCGCTAGTGAGACAACAACTACCGCTTGTCAGACAACAACTTCCGCAAATGAGACAACAACTACAGCTATTGAGACAACAACTACAGCTATTGAGACAACTACAGCTATTGAGACAACAACTACCGCTAGTGAGACAACAACTACAGCTATTGAGACAACAACTACAGCTATTGAGACAACAACTACAGCTATTGAGACAACAACTACAGCTGTTGAGACAACTACAGCTATTGAGACAACATCTACCGCTAGTGAGACAACAACTACAACTATTGAGACAACAACTACAACTATTGAGATAACAACTACCGCTAGTGAGACAACAACTACCGCTAGTGAGACAACAACTACAACTACCGCTAGTGAGACAACAACTACCGTTAGTGAGACAACAACTACCGCTAGTGAGACAACCGCCCCCGCTAGTGAGACAACAACTACCGCTAGTGAGACAACAACTACCACTATTGAGACAACAACTACCGCTAGTGTGACAACAACCACCGCTAGTGAGACAACAACTACAGCTAGTGAGACTACAACCACCGCTAGTGAGACAACAACCATAGCTAGTGAGACCACAACCATAGCTAGTGAGACAACAACCACAGATATTGAGACCACAACTACAGCTAGTGAGACATCAACTACAGCTAGTGAGACATCAACTACAGCTAGTGAGACCACAATCATAGCTAGTGAGACATCAACTACAGCTAGTGAGACATCAACTACAGCTAGTGAGACCACAACCATAGCTAGCGAGACCACAACCATAGCTAGTGAGAATCAACTACAGCTAGTGAGACATCAACTACAGCTAGTGAGACATCAACTACAGCTAGTGAGACATCAACTACAGCTAGTGAGACCACAACCATAGTTAGTGAGACATCAACTACAGCTAGTGAGACATCAAATTACTGCTAGTGAGACCACAATCATAGCTAGTGAGACATCAAATACAGCTAGTGAGACATCAACTACAGCTAGTGAGACATCAACTACAGCTAGTGAGACATCAACTACAGCTAGTGAGACCACAACCATAGCTAGTGAGACCACAACCATAGCTAGTGAGACATCAACTACAGCTAGTGAGACATCAACTACAGCTAGTGAGACATCAACTACCGCTAGTGAGACATCAACTACAGCTAGTGAGACATCAACTATAGCTAGTGAGACCACAACCATAGCTAGTGAGACATCAACTACAGCTAGTGAGACATCAACTACAGCTAGTGAGTCATAAACTACAGCTAGTGAGGCCACAACTACCGCTAGTGAGACCACAACTACAGCTAGTGAGGCCACAACTACCGCTACTGAGACCACAACCATAATTAGTGAGACATCAACTACAGCTAGTGAGACATCAACTACAGCTAGTGAGTCATAAACTACAGCTAGTGAGGCCACAACTACCGCTAGTGAGACCACAACTACAGCTAGTGAGGCCACAACTACCGCTAGTGAGACCACAACCACAGCTAGTGAGGCCACAACCACCGCTAGTGAGACCACAACACCGCTATTGAGACACAACCACCGCTAGTCAGACCACAACCATAGCTAGTGAGACAACAACCACAGCTAGTGAGACCACAACCACAGCTAGTGAGACCACAACCACACCTAGTGAGACCACAACCACAGCTAGTGAGACCACAACCATAGCTAGTGAGACCACAACCATAGCTAGTGAGACCACAACTACAGCTAGTGAGACCACAACTACAGCTAGAGAGATCACAATTACAGCTAGTGAGACCACAACCACCGCTAGTGAGACAACAACTACCGCTAGTGAGACAACAACTACAGCTAGTGAGACAACAACTACCGCTAGTGAGACAACAACTACCGCTAGTGAGACAACAACTACGTTAGTGAGACAACAACTACCGCTAGTGAGAAAACAACTACAGCTAGAGAGACCACAACTACAGCTAGTGAGACCACAACTACAGCTAGTGAGATCACAATTACAGCTAGTGAGACCACAACCACCGCTAGTGAGACAACAACTACCGCTAGTGAGACAACAACTACAGCTAGTGAGACAACAACTACCGCTAGTGAGACAACAACTACCGTTAGTGAGACAACATTACGCTAGTGAGACAACAACTACCGCTAGTGAGACAACAACTACAGCTAGTGAGACAACAACTGCCGCTAGTGAGACACAACTACAGCTAGTGAGACCACAACTACAGCTAGTGAGATCACAATCACAGCTAGTGAGACTCAACTACAGCTAGTGAGACATTACTACCGCTAGTGAGACAACAACTACCGCTAGTCAGACAACAACTACCGCTAGTGAGACCACAACCATAGTTAGTGAGACCACAACCATAGCTAGTGAGACCACAACCATAGCTAGTGAGACACAAACTACCGCTAGTGAGACCAACCATAGCTAGTGAGACCACAACTACCGCTAGTGAGACAACAACTACCGCTAGTGAGACAACAACTACCGCTAGTGAGACAACAACTACCGCTAGTGAGACAACAACTACCGCTAGTGAGACAACAACTACCGCTAGTGAGACAAGAACAACTACAGCTAGAGAGATCACAATTACAGCTAGAGAGACCACAACCACAGCTAGTGAGACCACAACCATAGCTAGTGAGACCACAACCACAGCTAGTGAGACCACAACCATAGCTAGTGATACACAACCACAGCTAGTGAGACCAATACCACAGCTATTGAGACCAAAACCATAGCTAATGAGACCACAACCACGGCTAGTGAGACACAACCATAGCTAGTGAGACCACAACCATAGCTAGAGAGACCACAACTACCGCTAGTGAGACCACAACTACAGCTATTGAGACCACAACCATAGCTAGTGAGACCACAACTATAGCTAGTGAGACCACAACCACAGCTAGTGAGACCACAACCACAGCTAGTGAGACCACAACCACAGCTAGTGAGACACAACCACAGGTAGTGAGACAACAACCATAGCTAGTGAGACCACAACCATAGCTAGTGAGACCACAACCATAGCTAGTGAGACCACAACCATAGCTAGTGAGATCACAACCATAGCTAGAGAGACCACAACCATAGCTAGTGAGACAACAACCACAGCTAGTGAGACCACAACTACAGCTATTGAGACAACAACTACAGCTATTGAGACAACAACTACAGCTATTGAGACAACAACTACAGCTATTTTGACAACAACTACAGCTATTGAGACAACAACCACAGCTAGTGAGACCACAACCACAGCTAGTGAGACAACAACTACAGCTAGTGAGACAACAACCACAGCTAGTGAGACCACAACCACAGCTAGTGAGACAACAACCACACTAGTGGGACCACAACCACAGCTAGTGAGACACAACCACAGCTAGTGAGACAACATCTACGCTAGTGAGACAACAACTCCGCTAGTGAGACCACAACCACCGCTAGTGAGACCACAACTACAGCTAGTGAGACAACAACCATAGCTAGTGAGACAACATCTAACGCAAGTGAGAACAACAACTACCGCTAGTGAGACCACAACCACCGCTAGTGAGACCACAATACAGCTAGAGAGACCAACTACCGCTAGTGAGACCACAACTACAGCTATTGAGACCACAACTACAGCTAGAGAGACCACAACTACAGCTAGTGAGACCACAACTACAGCTAGAGAGATCACAATTACAGCTAGTGAGTCCACAACCATTGCTAGCGAAACCACAACTAAAGCTAATGAGACAACAACTACCGCTAGTCAGACAACAACTACCGCTAGTGAGACAACAACTACCGCTAGTCAGACAACAACTACCGCTAATGAGACAACAACTACCGCTAGGGACAACAACTATAGCTAGTGAGACAACAACTACCGCTAGTGAGACAACAACTACCGCTAGTGAGACAACAACTACCGCTAGTGAGACAACAACTACCGCTAGTGAGACAACAACTACCGCTTTTGAGACAACAACTACAGCTATTGAGACAACAACTACCGCTAGTGAGACAACAACTACCGCTAGTGAGACAACAACTACCGCTAGTGAGACAACAACTGCCGCTAGTGAGACAACAACTACAGCTAGTGAGACAACAACTACCGCTAGTGAGACAAAACTACCGCTAGTGAGACAATAACTACCGCTAGTGAGACAACAACTACCGCTAGTGAGACAACAATTACCGCTAGTGAAACAACAACTACCGCTAGTGAGACAAAAGCTACCGCTAGTGAGACAACAACTACAGCTATTGAGACAACAGCTACAGCTATTGAGACAACACTACAGCTATTGAGATAACAACTACAGCTATTGAGACAACAACTACAGCTATTGAGACAACAACTACAGCTATTGAGACAACAACTAAACTATTGAGACAACAACTACAGCTATTGAGACAACAACTACCGCTAGTGAGACAACAACTACAGCTATTGAGACAACAACTACAGCTATTGAGATAACACTACAGCTATTGAGACAACAACTACCGCTAGTGAGACAACAACTACAGCTATTGAGACAACAACTACAGCTATTGAGACAACAACTACCGCTAGTGAGACAACTACCGCTAGTGAAACAACAACTACCGCTAGTGAGACAACAACTACCGTTAGTGAGACAACAACTACCGCTAGTGAGACAACCGCCACCGCTAGTGAGACAACAACTACCGCTAGTCAGACTACAACTACCACTATTGAGACAACAACTACCGCTAGTGTGACAACAACCACCGCTAGTGAGACAACAACTACAGCTAGTGAGACAACAACCACCGCTAGTGAAACAACAACCATAGCTAGTGAGACCACAACCATAGCTAGTGAGACAACAACCACAGATAGTGAGACCACAACTACAGCTAGTGAGACAACAACTACCGCTAGTGAGACAACAACTACGTTAGTGAGACAACATCTACCGCTAGTGAGACAACAACTACCGCTAGTGAGACAACAACTACAGCTAGTGAGACAACAACTACCGCTAGTGAGACAACAACTACCGTTAGTGAGACAACAAATACCGCTAGTGAGACAACAACTACCGCTAGTGAGACAACAACTACCGCTAGTGAGACAACAACTACCGCTAGTGAGACAACAACTACCGCTAGTCAGACAACAACTACGCTAGTGAGACAACAACTACCGCTAGTGAGACAACAACTACCGCTAGTGAGACAACAACTACCGCTAGTGAGACAACAACTACCGTTAGTGAGACAACAACTACCGCTAGTGAGACAACAACTACCGCTAGTGAGACAACAACTACCGCTAGTGAGACAACAACTACCGCTAGTGAGACAACAACTACCGCTAGTGAGACAAGAACAACTACAGCTAGAGAGATCACAATTACAGCTAGAGAGACCACAACCACAGCTAGTGAGACCACAACCATAGCTAGTGAGACCACAACCACAGCTAGTGAGACCACAACCATAGCTAGTGAGACCACAACCACAGCTAGTGAGACCAATACCACAGCTATTGAGACCAAAACCATAGCTAATGAGACCACAACCACGGCTAGTGAGACCACAACCATTGCTATTGAGACCACAACCACAGCTAGTGAGACCACAACCACAGCTAGTGAGACCACAACCACAGCTAGTGAGACCACAACCACAGGTAGTGAGACAACAACCATAGCTAGTGAGACCACAACCATAGCTAGTGAGACCACAACCATAGCTTGTGAGACCACAACCATAGCTAGTGAGATCAACAACTATAGCTAGTGAGACCACAACCATAGCTAGTGAGACAACAACCACAGCTAGTGAGACCACAACCACAGCTAGTGAGACCACAACCATAGCTAGTGAGACAACAACCACAGCTAGTGAGACCACAACCACAGCTAGTGAGACAAACAACCACACCTAGTGAGACCACAACCACAGCTAGTGAGACAACAACTACCGCTAGTGAGACCACAACCACCGCTAGTGAGACACAAACTACAGCTGGTGAGACAACAACTACCGCTAGTCAGACAACAACTACCGCTAGTGAGACAACAACTACCGCTAGTCAGACAACAACTACCGCTAATGAGACAACAACTACCGCTAGGGAGACAACAACTATAGCTAGAGAGACAACAACTACCGCTAGTGAGACAACAACAACTACCGCTAGTGAGACAACAACTACCGCTAGTGAGACAACAACTACCGCTAGTGAGACCACAACTACAGCTATTGAGACCACAACTACAGCTAGAGAGACCACAACTACAGCTAGTGAGACCATAACTACAGCTAGAGAGATCACAATTACAGCTAGTGAGTCCACAACCATCGCTAGCGAAACCACAACTACAGCTAGTGAACAACAACTACCGCTAGTCAGACAACAACTACCGCTAGTGAGACAACAACTACCGCTAGTCAGACAACAACTACCGCTAGTGAGACAACAACTACCGCTAGTGAGACAACAACTACCGCTAGTGAGACAACAACTACCGCTAGTGAGACAACAACTACCGCTAGTGAGACAACAACTACCGCTTTTGAGACAACAACTACAGCTATTGAGACAACAACTACCGCTAGTGAGACAGCAACTACCGCTATTGAGACAACAACTACCGCTAGTGAGACAACAACTACCGCTAGTGAGACAACAACTACCGCTAGTGAGACAACAACTACCGCTAGTGAGACAACAACTACCGCTAGTGAGACAACAACTACCGCTTGTCAGACAACAACTTCCGCAATGAGACAACAACTACCGCTAGTGAGACATAACTACCGCTAGTGAGACAACAACTAACGCTAGTGAGACAAAATTACCGCTAGTGAAACAACAACTACCGCTAGTGAGACAACAACTACCGCTAGTGAGACAACAACTACATATTGAGACAACACGACAGCTATTGAGACAACAACTACAGCTATTGAGACAACAACTACAGCTATTGAGACAACTACAGCTATTGAGACAACAACTACCGCTAGTGAGACAACAACTACAGCTATTGAGACAACAACTACAGCTATTGAGACAACAACTAAGCTATTGAGACAACAACTACAGCTATTGAGACAACTAAGCTATTGAGACAACAACTACCGCTAGTGAGACAACAACTACGCTAGTGAGACAACAACTACAACTACCACTAGTGAGACAACAACTACCGTTAGTGAGACAACAACTACCGCTAGTGAGACAACCGCCACCGCTAGTGAGACAACAACTACCGCTAGTGAGACAACAACTACCACTATTGAGACAACAACTACCGCTAGTGTGACAACAACCACCGCTAGTGAGACAACAACTACAGCTAGTGAGACTACACCACCGCTAGTGAGACAACAACCATAGCTAGTGAGACCACAACCATAGCTAGTGAGACAAAACCACAGATATTGAGACCACAACTACAGCTAGTGAGACATCAACTACAGCTAGTGAGACATCAACTACAGCTAGTGAGACCACAATCATAGCTAGTGAGAAATCAAACTACAGCTAGTGAGACATCAACTACAGCTAGTGAGACCGCAACCATAGCTAGCGAGACCACAACCATAGCTAGTGAGACATCAACTACAGCTAGTGAGACATCAACTACAGCTAGTGAGACATCAACTACAAGCTAGTGAGACATCAACTACAGCTAGTGAGACCCAACCATAGTTAGTGAGACATCAACTACAGCAAGTGAGACATCAAATTACTGCTAGTGAGACCACAACCATAGCTAGTGAGACATCAACTACAACTAGTGAGACATCAACTACAGCTAGTGAGACATCAACTACAGCTAGTGAGACATCAACTACAGCTAGTGAGACCACAACCATAGCTAGTGAGACCACAACCATAGCTAGTGAGACATCAACTACAGCTAGTGAGACATCAACTACAGCCAGTGAGACATCAACTACCGCTAGTGAGACATCAACTACCTAGTGAGACATCAACTATAGCTAGTGAGACCACAACCATAGCTAGTGAGACATCAACTACAGCTAGTGAGACATCAACTACAGCTAGTGAGTCATAAACTACAGCTAGTGAGGCCACAACTACCGCTAGTGAGACCACAACTACAGCTAGTGAGGCCACAACTACCGCTAGTGAGACCACAACCATAGTTAGTGAGACATCAACTACAGCTAGTGAGACATCAACTACAGCTAGTGAGTCATAAACTACAGCTAGTGAGGCCACAACTACCGCTAGTGAGACCACAACTACAGCTAGTGAGGCCACAACTACCGCTAGTGAGACCACAACCACAGCTAGTGAGGCCACAACCACCGCTAGTGAGACCACAACCACCGCTAGTGAGACCACAACCACCGCTAGTCAGCCACAACCATAGCTAGTGAGACAACAACCACAGCTAGTGAGACACAACCACAGCTAGTGAGACCACAACCACACCTAGTGAGACCACAACCACAGCTAGTGAGACCACCACCATAGCTAGTGAGACCACAACCATAGCTAGTGAGACCACAACTACAGCTAGTGAGACCACAACTACAGCTAGAGAGATCACAATTACAGCTAGTGAGACCACAACCACCGCTAGTGAGACAACAACTACCGCTAGTGAGACAAAAACTACAGCTAGTGAGACAACAACTACCGCTAGTGAGACAACAACTACCGCTAGTGAGACAACAACTACAGTTAGTGAGACAACAACTACCGCTAGTGAGACAACAACTACAGCTAGAGAGACCACAACTACAGCTAGTGAGACCACAACTACAGCTAGTGAGATCACAATTACAGCTAGTGAGACCACAACCACCGCTAGTGAGACAACAACTACCGCTAGTGAGACAACAACTACAGCTAGTGAGACAACAACTACCGCTAGTGAGACAACAACTACCGTTAGTGAGACAACATCTACCGCTAGTGAGACAACAATACCGCTAGTGAGACAACAACTACAGCTAGTGAGACAACAACTACCGCTAGTGAGACCACAACTACAGCTAGTGAGACCACAACTACAGCTAGTGAGATCACAATCACAGCTAGTGAGACATCAACTACAGCTAGTGAGACATTACTACCGCTAGTGAGACAACAACTACTGCTAGTCAGACAACAACTACCGCTAGTGAGACCACAACCATAGTTAGTGAGACCACAACCATAGCTAGTGAGACCACAACCATAGCTAGTGAGACAACAACTACCGCTAGTGAGACCACAACCATAGCTAGTGAGACCACAACTACCGCTAGTGAGACAACAACTACCGCTAGTGAGACAACAACTACCACTAGTGAGACAACAACTACCGCTAGTGAGACAACAACTACCGCTAGTGAGACAAGAACAACTACAGCTAGAGATTACAATTACAGCTAGAGAGACCACAACCACAGCTAGTGAGACCACAACCATAGCTAGTGAGACCACAACCACAGCTAGTGAGACCACAACCATAGCTAGTGATACCACAACCACAGCTAGTGAGACCAATACCACAGCTATTGAGACCAAAACCATAGCTAATGAGACCACAACCATGGCTAGTGAGACCACAACCATAGCTAGTGAGACCACAACCCATAGCTAGAGAGACCACAACTACGCTAGTGAGACCACAACTACAGCTATTGAGACCACAACCATAGCTAGTGAGACCACAACTATAGCTAGTGAGACCACAACCACAGCTAGTGAGACCACAACCACAGCTAGTGAGACCACAACCACAGCTAGTGAGACCACAACCACAGGTAGTGAGACAACAACCATAGCTAGTGAGACCACAACCATAGCTAGTGAGACCACAACCATAGCTAGTGAGACCACAACCATAGCTAGTGAGATCACAACCATAGCTAGAGAGACACAACCATAGCTAGTGAGACAACAACCACAGCTAGTGAGACCCAAACCACAGCTAATGAGACCACAACCATAGCTAGTGAGACAACAACCACAGCTAGTGAGACACAACCACAGCTAGTGAACAACAACTACCGCTAGTGAGACAACAATTACCGCTAGTGAGACAAACAACTACCGCTAGTGAGACAACAACTACCGCTAGTGAGACAACAACTACAGCTATTGAGACAACAACTACAGCTATTAGACAACAACTACAGCTATTGAGACAACAACTACAGCTATTGAGACAACAACTACAGATTGAGACAACAATACAGCTATTGAGACAACAACTTCAGCTATTGAGACAACAACTACAGCTATTTAGACAACAACTACAGCTATTGAGACAACAACCACAGCTAGGAGACCACAAACCACAGCTAGTGAGACAACAACTACAGCTAGTGAGACAACAACGACAGCTAGTGAGACCACAACCACAGCTAGTGAGACAACAACCAACCTAGTGGGACCACAACCACAGCTAGTGAGACCAAACCACAGCTAGTGAGACAACATCTACCGCTAGTGAGAGAACAACTACCGCTAGTGAGACCACAACCACCGCTAGTGAGACCACAACTACAGCTAGTGAGACAACAACCATAGCTAGTGAGACAACATCTAACGCAAGTGAGACAACAACTACCGCTAGTGAGACCACAACCACCGCTAGTGTGAGACCACAACTACAGCTGAGAGACCACAACTACCGCTAGTGAGACCACAACTACAGCTATTGAGACCACAACTACAGCTAGAGAGACCACAACTACAGCTAGTGAGACCACAACTACAGCTAGAGAGATCACAATTACAGCTAGTGAGTCCACAACCATTGCTAGCGAAACCACAACTACAGCTAGTGAGACAACAACTACGCTAGTCAGACAACAACTACCGCTAGTGAGACAAATACACGCTAGTCAGACAACAACTACCGCTAATGAGACAACAACTACCGCTAGGGAGACAACAACTATAGCTAGTGAGACAAACAACTACCGCTAGTGAGACAACAAACTACCGCTAGTGAGACAACAACTACCGCTAGTGAGACAACAAACTACCGCTAGTGAGACAACAACTACCGCTTTTGAGACAACAACTACAATTAGTGAGACAACAACTCCGCTAGTGAGACAACAACTACCGCTAGTGAGACAACAACTACCGCTAGTGAGACAACAACTACCGCTAGTGAGACAACAACTACCGCTAGTGAGACAACAACTACAGCTAGTGAGAAAACAAAACTACCGCTAGTGAGACAACAACTACCGCTAGTGAGACAATAAACTACCGCTAGTGAGACAACAACTACCGCTAGTGAGACAACAATTACCGCTAGTGAAACAACAACTACCGCTAGTGAGACAACAACTACGCTAGTGAGACAACAACTACAGCTATTGAGACAAAAGCTACAGCTATTGAGACAACAACTACAGCTATTGAGATAACAACTACAGCTATTGAGACAACAACTAAAGCTATGAGACAACAACTACAGCTATTGAGACAACAACTACAACTATTGAGACCAACAACTACAGCTATTGAGACAACAACTACCGCTAGTGAGACAACAACTACAGCTATTGAGACAACAACTACAGCTATTGAGATAACAACTACAGTATTGAGACAACAACTACCGCTAGTGAGACAACAACTACAGCTATTGAGACAACAACTACAGCTATTGAGACAACAACTACCGCTAGTGAGACAACAACTACCGCTAGTGAAACTACAACTACCGCTAGTGAGACAACAACTACCGTTAGTGAGACAACAACTACCGCTAGTGAGACAACCGCCACGCTAGTGAGACAACAACTACCGCTAGTCAGACTAAACTACCACTATTGAGACAAACTACCGCTAGTGTGACAACAACCACCGCTAGTGAGACAACAACTACAGCTAGTGAGACAACAACCACCGCTAGTGAGACAACAACATAGCTAGTGAGACCACAATATAGCTAGTGAGACAACAACCACAGATAGTGAGACCACAACTACCGCTAGTGAGACAACAAACTACGTTAGTGAGACAACAACTACCGTTAGTGAGAAAACAACCACAGATAGTGAGACCACAATACGCTAGTGAAGACAACAACTACCGTTAGTGAGACACAACATTACCGCTAGTGAGACAACAACTACCGCTAGTGAGACAACAACTACAGCTAGTGAGACAACAACTACGCTAGTGAGGACAAACAACTACCGTTAGTGAGACAACAAATACGCTAGTGAGACAACAACTACCGCTAGTGAGACAACAACTACCGCTAGTGAGACAACAACTACGCTAGTGAGACAACAACTACCGCTAGTCAGACAACAACTACCGCTAGTGAGACAACAACTACGTAGTGAGAAAACAACTACCGCTAGTGAGACAACAACTACCGCTAGTGAGACAACAACTACCGTTAGTGAGACAACAACTACCGCTAGTGAGACAACAACTACCGCTAGTGAGACAACAACTACCGCTAGTGAGACAACAACTACCGCTAGTGAGACAACAACTACCGCTAGTGAGACAACAACTACCGCTAGTGAGACAAGAACAACTACAGCTAGAGAGATCACAATTACAGCTAGAGAGACCACAACCACAGCTAGTGAGACACAACCATAGCTAGTGAGACCACAACCAAGCTAGTGAGACCACACCATAGCTAGTTATACCACAACACAGCTAGTGAGACCAATACCACAGCTATTGAGACCAAAACATAGCTAATGAGACCACAACCACGGCTAGTGAGACCACAACCATAGCTATTGAGACCACAACCACAGCTAGTGAGACCACAACCACAGCTAGTGAGACCACAACCACAGCTAGTGAGACCACAACCACAAGTATGAGACAACAACCATAGCTAGTGAGACCAAACCATAGCTAGTGAGACCACAACCATAGCTTGTGAGACCACAACCATAGCTAGTGAGATCACAACCATAGCTAGTGAGACCAGAAACCATAGCTAGTGAGACAACAACCACAGCTAGTGAGACCACAACCACAGCTAGTGAGACCACAACCATAGCTAGTGAGACAACAACCACAGCTAGTGAGACCACAACCACAGTAGTGAGACAACAACCACACTAGTGAGACCACAACCACAGCTAGTGAGACAACAACTACGCTACTGAGACCACAACCACCGCTAGTGAGACCACAATAAGCTAGTGAGACAACAACTACCGCTAGTGAGACAACAACTACCGCTAGTGAGACAACAACTACCGCTAGTGAGACACAACTACCGCTAGTGAGACCACAACTACAGCTATTGAGACCACAAACTACAGCTAGAGAGACCACAACTACAGCTAGTGAGACCACAACTACAGCTAGAGAGA